>VYZP01078996.1:5092-81053 GCA_013400635.1 Hypocryptadius cinnamomeus | reverse complement strand
ATTCTATAATCCTCTTTGCTGCAGAATGGGGACTGAACTAAGATGGAATTATATTTTAATGTAATTCCTCGTGAAACAAAAGGGGACCATGTTCAGAAGCTGGCTAGATATATGGCAAATGGGAACCAGACAAGCTGTGTAACATCATGACCAGTTTCTATGGCAACAAAAATGTCAGCTATCCTTTTGGCTGATTCTATTAATCTGTGGTAGAGGCACTGATACTGACACATTTGGAATTTATTTAAACAAGAAGGTGAAAAGATAACCCCAGCACAGCTTATAAACAAGGGGGAAGTTAAGCCACTGCCATAATGCCACCTGACATGGATAGAAGGGAGTAACAGGCAGGGGAGACATTCCAAGGCAGCCACTCAGAATTTTGTCAGAGAAGTGATTAAGCCATTTATTAAGAGGAGTTTCCCACTGTTGTCTGATATTTGACAAAATTTCATCTTCCTCTCCAGGGCTGCCATATCCCAAACTGCTGCCCCGTGTTCATCCCTGTGCTGTGGCTCTTGTGGCCCCAAACTCTCCAAGTGGGATGAGCTCTGGGACACCTGGGACATCCTAACCTGGCTGCCTGGTTTGGAGTTTTTCCCAAAAAAAATAAACCCCAAGCTTCTGTCCTGCTTTTATCCACATAGTGGCTGCCTGATGGAGAAAGCTGTAGCACTCAGTGATTAAAATGCATGGTCTGGCCACTGGAAAATGGAAAAAGCAGTTGCAAGGAGGCAAACCACATTCTGTATTCCCTCTATGTGGGTCAGATATTTTCCTAGGGACACTCAGAAATGCTTGCACTGTGCTATTTCTGCTGGGTACTTTATCCTTTATTCTCCTCTTATTGAAAGAGCTAAATGTTTTCCCACTTTCCAATGTACCATGACAATACAAACTGTACGGTGATGTCGCAGCACAAAATAAATATGGATGCAGATACTTGTCATTATGATAAAACAACATCTTTTCATCTTTATCTTGGAATTACAGGCTCCTCGGGAAGATGACAGTGTCTTGTTATGGAAAATGAATTTTTGGTAGTAGAAAGATATCTTTTAACTTATTCTTGAATTCTTCCTGTTTGCCAGAGGCATATAGAAAAATTAGCTTCTTTCCCAATTCTTTTGCTGGTTTTATTAAAATTCATAGTACAAAAAATGCCATATAAAAGTGCTTGGTGTGTGAAAAGAAGAAGAGCTGGAAAATGCAGAGCTGAATTTATTATAAGATTATTAGCTGGCTGCTGGCTGGATTTTTATTTTTCAGTTAGTTAAAAAACAAAGCCATCAATATTTTTTGCCCATTTCTTTTTAAGCATGTAATGTACTGAAGAGACTACAATATGTATTAATGTATTTCTGATTTAAAAAAAAGCCCCCTTCCCTAATAGAAAAACTGTCATAATTTTAACCACAATATAGCTCCTGGAAACAGAGTTCATGTGAACTTTTGAACTTCCTCAGATTCAGAAGAGCTTTCTGGAAGGGGCAAATTGTCAAATTTATCCCATACTTCTGATAAATCCCATTCCTCCAACCTCTAACTCTGCCTCTCACACCCCTGCGTCCACTGGCTTTGTTCAGCAGGTTTTGTGTCAAAATTGCACTAATGTGTGATGCTTCCAGCTTTTGTGAAGTTAAAAAGATAAGCAGTGATAACATATCTGGTATACTGGGAAAGCTGGGTGGTTTGGGACTAGAAACGTACGTAGTTATTATCAGCAGTTTACAAAGTTGTGCCTCTTGCTCCCAGGGGTATTTTCCAGTGTTCTAGGCAGGTTTTTTTTCCATCTTTTTGATGCAGCAGTAGGGGAAGGGAGGTGATGTCACTTGGTATTACAGAAAATGCAGCAGATGTGTCTTAGACTGAACTTGAGAGCTTGAAATAGCTTTGCTTTGTCCTCAGCCAGGGCAGGTGAGGATGGAGGAGCTCAGTGGAAAACTCCACTCCCTCCTAAGCCCCAGAGCAGTTTCACCTGAACAGGAGCTTTTTCTGAGGATGGTATTGATCTTTTTGCTTTCTTTTCCCATGGTTAACTTCAACAAACTGTATAGTTGGGAAGGATTTTCTAGTCCTGGTAGCTGTGAAGGGGGAGTGCCTCAGGTTTTTAATTCTTGGAGTGCTTTCCACTCTGCCCATCTCTTCTGCTGGAGACTCTTCCTTTGCACTTCCTCTCTTCACCCCCACCTGAGCTCAGGGCTCCCACAGCTTGAGCATTGTCCTGCCCCCAGGAACATCACTAATCTGTTGTTTTAGGATCAACATGTCATTATTTTATGTGATCTAGAGACCAACACTCTAAACCTCTCAAATAACTAAAATAAATGAAGCCTGTTCTTTATTTTGAATTGATTGTTACAGCAACACCAGACCTCCTCCTTCAAAGAAGGTGAAGTCTCCAGTGAGGAGGGCGAAGGCACAGGAGTAGAATTTCTTCTAGTTTTGTTGTTAAGCAGCACTGACACAGCTGATGTCACAAACATGAGCCTCTCAACTCAGGTGGAAAGCTGTGCCAGAGACAGTGGTGGGAAGGATGCAGTCCCTCCTTCTGAAGCCACTGACTTGGAAAACTCATACACTCACAAAGGCTGACCTTTTGAGGAGTCACAGACATTAAATATAGGACTTAATCAAAAGTTAATTTCACTGAGCATCTAACCTGAGGGCAGGCTCCAGCTCACTGTACTCTGAAGTCAAATGCCTGGCTGGTCCTCTAGTGATCAAAACGTGTTTTGAGCCCTAGGTATTAGCAAGGGAAATAACTGTGGTGCAAAAGCAGATATATCTCAATTTCAGTCCTTCCTGTACAATTTTGAAGACATTATTTGGGATCCCTCCTTTAGTGTTTTTAAAAATAAAGACCCTTGTTAGTTCTCTTGGTCAATAACCATAATTCTGATCTGGTAGGAAAAACTCTTTCCATTCCTTGAGTTGCCAAGGTTGGACTGGCTCTGTGCTAGTGCACTTGGAATTCCTTTGCCTTCCTTGCTCCTGCCCCTCAAGGAGATAAGAAATGGTTTAAAATTTTTTTTAGGGCATATTTATGTACATATATGTGTATGTATATAAAATTTATATTTGTATATAATGTAATATTATAGTTGTATAGAAATAGATATAATTTTGTAATGGTATATTTTGAGTATCAAGCATTGTTTCAAATCCAGACATTCTTCATCAGTGACTGGCTGTGGTCTGGCAGATGCATGTCCAATGAGCCAGATGTTGATAGAGGAGCTCTTCAACACAGTCTGCCAAAGGACCGGAGATCTCATTGCTGGCTCTGGGCAGGTTTTGATGTATGCTGGAAGCTGGGCCTCCAGTGTTGCCTCCCCACAGCAAAATGACCCCTGTATTCAGGGTCCTGTCTGAGCAGGATAGGCCAGAAGTGGAGGGTGGTCTGGAAAGGTGTAGAGGAGCAAAGAGCTGGCCTGATGTTCATTAGCAAGGTCACTGCTAATTGAGTGCCTTATTGGAGATGTCTAAAAATGGTGGGTGGATAGTTTTTTTAGAGGTGAAAATACAGATTATCAGAAGCATTTAATTGTGAGCTGATGGGCCTCCTCCTGCCCATAACCAATGTTGTTTTTTCATTTGCATATAAAACAGGTGGTAAACCAGTAAAATCTCATGGGAAGATGGCAGAGAATCAAGCTCTCCATGTCCTCTTTTCCTTCCACCTCACAGCATTTTTCTTCTCTTCCTCACATCTACCCAGCTTTAAAAATCAGCATGAAGGAAGCCTTTGCTATGTCAGGCTGGAGCCCTGAACTCTTGGGTTGTCCTGAGCTTGCAGTAAGGGTGTTAAAATGGGTTTATTATGGGATTATTATAATCTATAGTTCAGATGCCTGTTGCACTTGCCCTTGTTTAGGCTCTCTGTTGCACAGGGTGAAATGCATTTACTCAAGAGGTTGATAAAGATGTTTTTCTAACCCAGGCAGGCACAGGTGTGAGGGCCTTGTGCACACAGATGCTTTGCGTGTGTGTTGGCCAACAAGGAGTTGAATCACAGCAATGTGATGGCTTGCAGCAGCCTGTGCCTCCTTGGAGGAACAAAACCTGTCTTCTCCTTACTGCCAGAAAGGTCTGATCAGCAGGGAGAGCCATTAAATTCAGAGCTGCTACATGCTCACTCCAAAATATGCTCCCTGTTGAATTTCCCTCTGCTAAAGAGAAGCAAGTCGGCTGTGACCAGTCAATAATTTCTCCAAAACTCCTGATCTTTCACCAGTGCACAAGATACAGAATTTAATGATCACAAAACCTTCCTCAGATAGGCTGTGTGGAAGTTCCCCTGGGCAGTCAGCAGATTCCTGGGATGGGTGAACACTGGAGGTTTCCTTCCCTCCCAGCACAGCGGCAGATTCACCCCAATCAATGTCTTACCTTTCCGTGGCACTTAAGGAACTACTGAAACACATTAGAGCGAGAGAACTCTGCCTTTAATTAGGCTGGGTGTGTGCTGAATCCACATAGGAAATGGGGCAGGATTGGAGCCTCCACTGTGCCAGCTCTGTGGGACTCAGCAGGGTGGGAGCAGACGTGCTGATTCACCCTTCCCCGTGTGTGGCGTTAGCGCCCGTCCTCCTCACCAGACTAAAAATGTCTAAGACCACGCAAGACTGTGATACTTCACATTTTTAGGCAATTGCTGTTTTTGTCAAAACTGTCTGTAGCTTCCCTTCCCCGGTGCAATATGGTGAGTAATGAGCTATTGGAAGAATGTCTGTTTGAAACATCCGTAGCCATATGGCAATGTGGGAGGCGAGGATAAAACAGGGATCAGTCACAAGTGTTTACTTTGAAACACAGATAAAAAGGCAAGTTTTGTGCTGTGACTCAGTTATGTGTTGGATCAGGTACTGGAAACAGTAGTTTTTAATTATTTCTGCGTTTAGTGGACTTTAAAATCCCGAGCACTGAAATTCAGTGTGTGTTAGTCCTCCTGATTGCTCTCTTCAAATCTGCTCTGTGAAACAACAAGACAAATGGGTTTTGCCTTTGAGCCAAACCACAGCCACCTAATCCGTGGAGTCATTAGAGATTATTTTCAGCACTGCTATGGGCTCTGTGTGGATAAAATGGGGAAAATGTTGCTGAGGAAGGTTAACAAAACTGCCTGGCTGCACTTGCAAGATGGCTTTGGAGGTTTTGGGTTGTTCAGTTTGAGATGCTCTGGTAAGCGCTCGGCTGAACAGTTTTCTTGCAAAGAGCTTAATGACTTGGGCTCCTTCCTGGGGTGAGGCACAGCTGCCCCACAGAAGTGGAGTCCTGGGAGAGTAAGTGGATTATTTTAGGAACTTAATTGTTTGCAAAAATATCTCTCCAGAGATAAATCCTTATTTGGGATCAGGGAACCTGTACTGTTTACTTTTGCTGAGCTCTGAACCTGCCCTGCCCTCTCTGGGAGTCCTGGACCTCACCTGTTCCCTCCATCACAGGGGTCCCACGTTGGAAATTTATTGGGGGATTAGGGGAAACAGCACCTGTCAGGGAGGCCTTTGGAATCACAGAATCATGGGGTGGTGTGGGTTGGAAGGGACCTTTAAAGGCCCTCTGGTCTAACTCCTCTGCAGTGAGCAAGGACACCTTCCACTAGATCCCTGCCCAGCCTGACCTTAAAGACTTCCAGGCATGGGGCACCCACCACCTCTCTGGGTAACTTGTGCCAGTTTTGCCACTTCCAAAAAAACTATTTGATGTCAAATCTAAATTAACCCTCCTTCAGTTTAAAACCACAACCCCCTTTCTTATTGCAGCAGGTCCTTGAGTGGTAGCAAGAAAATATTTTGGTTCAACAAAGTAAACATCCCATGGCCTGAGTGCATTTCATGTTTAAAATACCTTAGCATATTAATTAGATTGATGAGCCTATTGGGTAGGATAAGGTGAACATGTAGGTGAAGAAAGAAATTTACTGCAGCAATGTGGTCTGGCAATGTTCTCTGCAAATACATTATCAACTGAAGGGATGCATGTTGGTTTTTAAAAGGAGGTTTTGTGAAAGTGGAATATTTTCTTTAATGGAATCCTAGAATCCCAGAATGATTTGAGTTGGAAGGAACCTTAAAGTTCACCTGGTTCCAACCCCCTGCCATGGGCTGGGACACCTCCTCCTATCCCAGGCTCCTCAAACCTCTTTGCAGAACTGAAGCACAGAACAGGGGGGGAAAAAAACCATTAATCTCAAACTTCTCTGATACTGTGTGGGCTTTGATTAGAGAACACTCTGTGTGCTAATTGAATTGTTGTCTTCTATTAGCATAATCTTGGGGTTATGTTTGGTCACTGTTAATGATAAGTGACAGAGATGAGTGTCTGAAACTCTGTTTCATCAGTTGGGAATTGCACCCTGTAAATGCAAGCCCTGATCATAATATTTCATCTGTGTTGATTTATCCCAGTCTTAGACTATTTATATCAGTTTACTACTGGAAAACATACTGAGTAGTTTAGGTTGGAACAGGCCTTTAAAATCATCAAGTCCAACCATTAAGATCATCTTGCATGTAATCTAACTGCACACATATAATGCAGACATTATGCACTGTATGTTGTATAAATATATAAAAAAATAAGGCATTTTGAAATATAACTGGATTCTAAAATCAGTTTTGATAAAAAATTACTTTGTAAAGGAAACATATTGTATGTATTCTTATACGTACAACATATACATATGTTTTTATAAACTTTAGAACCATGTTTAATGTGTGTGCTTTAAACTTGTAGAACCATATTGCTGGGAGACATTTGCCTGTAATTGTTCACAGGATCAGTGTTTGTGCTCAAAAATCACAGCAATTATAATTATTGTAAGTAGCTGTGCTTCAAAATGAGCATTTAGGAGAGAAATGGGCTTTTTCCATGTAAGCATCATCTTTATATACATTAAAAAATCATGGGGAAAGTGGCTTTGTTCTACCAGCACCCAGGTAACTTCAGGAAAATGAAACAGGAACAAACCCAGCATCTCCCCATCACTCAGTGCTACACACAAATGTCTTCACAGCTATTTGCACTTGAAATGCTTCATTTGCCAGCTCCAATGTGGCATTTGCAAATGCAGATTAGTGACAGGAGCGCTGTTGGCTGCTGCTTCTTCCTCCTTTCAGATGTGGCTCTTACTGGACATTTCCTGCCCAGACTTGTAGGCAGCAAACATATGGTCTGGTAGATAGTTTATGGAATAACTTGCTGGGAGTACTTTGACTGTTCCAGAAATCTCTCAGGCAAAGATGCCCAGTTTTCAACATAACATTCCTCTGAAATGCCAAAGTTAAGATATTCATTTGCTCACTGGTATTGTTGCATTTCATAACGAGAGCTCACACAGGGATAAATTGTGGGTTAAATTCACAGATAGAAATCTCTGCCTTTATGAGCTGTTTGCTTGAAATGCAGTTGCTTTCAGGGCCTGTATTACATGAAAAATTACTATATCTGATTAACAGATGAATTCCACAGCATCAGTAGTGAGCAACAGTGGGATTGTCCATCAGCCTGAGATTCCAATTTCTGCCTTCACACTGTACAGCACTTCTATCAAATGTATTCAGTGCTTGCCACCACAAGGGGAACGAATTCTTCCTGGTACTTCTGAACTGTCAAATGCTCTGGGCTTCTGTTTTCCTACAATTTGAGGTTTTCATAGCCTGTAGAAATGTGTAGCACACTGATTTTCTTTTTGTGTTTACTCTGTCTTTTTCATGCCCACCCTGGTATATGGGGCCAGGATTCAGTTGATGTCACTGTAGCAGAATTTGATTTCAGTTGCCTGGCGCTATGTATTTATATTAATTCTAGATAAGGATCTGGATTCAAGCTATGCCTGAATATTATGTTTTTTTCAATGGAAACACAACTTCAGGTTGCTCTTCCTCTTCCTTTTTATTCTTCTTTGGAGCTAGATATTTCCTTTTTTAGGAGGATCCAGTGGTGGACCTGAGTGAGGAGCATGCCCACAATTAATTTTGGAGTTAATCACACTAAATTGGTGTTCTGCCTTTCAAGTTTTAACCAAACCAGTTTCTTGATGTGACTGTCTGGCCCTGTGGGTGCAGAGGGATGGCTGAGTGGTGGGGCTCAGCCTTTGCTGCTTACAAATCAAAAGGGAAAATGTGGCCATAATTTGGGAAGTCCTTTTGGCCCCATGTCTGTTGTCCCATAGGTCCCAGGCACTCCTGCTCTCTTGGCAGCTGCACTTGCCCAGGTGCCAAACTGAGCAAAACATGCATTTTCTGGTGGCTGCCTCATTCATGGGGTTTTTAAAATATGATCTCTTTGCCTGTGTTTCTTGTAATACACCTGGAGCTGGTCCAGGATCACACCTGTGGCAGCCTTTTCTGGCTGACTGCTTGTTTGATCAGCCCACAGTTGATTCCTGTGAAATATTTCCCAATAAAAACCTTCATGCTCTCTACAACTCCCTGATAGGAGGGTAGAGCCAGGTGGGGGTCAGTCTCTTCTCACATTTAAAAAATGAGGAAGCAAGAGGAAACAACCCCAATTTGTGCCACAGGAGGTTTAGATTGGAGACTGGGGAAAATTTAGTTACCACAGGGAAACCCACTTTTCTGTCATCTTTTTTTTTTTTTTAACATAGGTTTTCGGGGGTCAAGAGAGGTGGAATTTTGAGGATTTTCGCTTGCCTAGCATGGCACATGCTGTTGCAGAGAGTTTTGTTTCTATACCACTCGCTTTCCTCTTGTTCACCCTGAGAAATCATGGTGCCAGCTCCAGGCTGGGCATCCATCCCTCTGTGTCCAGGCCCTGGCACAACTAGGTTTCCCACCTTTCTAAATTAGGCCCTTCCAGTTCCAAACAAAACATCATCAAGATTTGCATTTCTTTTTCAATGTTTGCATCCCAAGAAAAGCAGCGAGGAAAATCAGAACCTATTCAGTGTTGTAAATACAGCAGATTATTTCCCTAATATGTTATCCAGCAGTTACAAGCTAAATAATTCAGCACTATTTCAGGTCTCTATTCAAACTGATGAGCTAAAATAAAAAGTGTTGATTAAGGCAAGCACATACCTCAGTGTTGATTGATTTTGCTGGTTTTTTTGGTTTGGCTTTTTTCAAATAGGGGAGGACTCTGATATATATAAATACACCACTGTTCTTGTAAGCTGCATTTCTTTTGTGTTGTGTTGGGTTTTTTTTTTCCTGTCATTTTAGTATGATCATTTTAAATTCACATTGCAAAACTAGGGTTTTCTATCACGAGCTTGTGTGCTCATGATGGGTTTTATTTTAAATCCTACCTTGCTGCTGGAGTTGAAGCATCACATAAAGCAAACCTGGCTGCAGGACAATGATAAAGCACAAGTGTCAGCTCCTTGTATTTTTCTAAAAGTGTTTTGTAATTGAGAATGAAATGTTTTTACTTTCCCTCTGCTACTACCCCTGTCAAAGACTGAGGCTTCCAGAAAATGCAGTGTTATCATCACACTTGAGTGACACATCAGTATTTAACAGGAGCACTCAGTCCCTGTGGAGAGCTTGTGAAAGGGGGCATGGCTTTCATAGAATCCCCAAATTATTTGGGTTGGAAGGGACCTTAAAGCTCATCCAGCTCCACCCCTGCCATGGGCAGGGACACCTTCCACTATCCCAGGTTGCTCCAAGCCCTGTCCAACCTGGCCTTGGACACTTCCAGGGATGGGGAAATTCGCAACTTCCCTGGGCACCCTGTGGCAGTGCCTCCCTACCCTCACAGGGAGGAATTTCTTCCCAATATCCCCTCTAACCCTGTCCTTTGTTTGAAGCCATCCCCTCTTGCTTTGTTGGGGACTCTTTGGTCACTTGCTCTGTACTTGCACAAAAGCCATAAATGTGTTCTCATGGCACACACCACCTGTAAGATATTTGAAGGTGGCTGTGCTGCCTTTGTGGTGTGCCACCGTGCCAAGTTAGTGGGGTTTTGGGAAAAGAAACTCTTTCCAGTGATCCTGGATGGCTTCATCATGAACAGCCAATGTCCTGGGATCATCCCATTAGCAAACCAGTTTGCAGGGATATAATTGCACCTATTGAACCAGTATTTTTACTCTTCAGATGAGCTTTTCAGGTAATAAAGGTGTTTTTTTCTTTTGCACTGAGAAGCTTATTCCAAGAAGTCCTGAGCAGGTGGAATCCAGGTGTAGTTGTTATTCTATTTATATGGTGAAATGCCTGGTTGAGGGACCAGGTCATGGTTAGAATTGAACTGTGTGGTGTCATGCCTTCCCATAACCTGCCTGTTCAATTCCCAAAGTAAAGCTTTTGTAGAGATTAAACACATCCAAAACCTCAAGGTTTTTAGATACAATGCAGTGAATCCTTGGGGAAGAAGATTTGGGCAAAGGTAGATGGCAGTCTGCTTTAAGCACTGTGATCCAGGACACAATAATTGTTTTTTTGGGAAGCTTATTTTATGTGGAAAAAGGAAGGAATAACACTGCTCCTTCTGAAATGAGCTGTCATTGGCTCTGTAATTAGCCCAATGTTAATCATTATACAAGAGTTCATCCTAATTTGGAAAAACAAGTTGTATTTTGGAGGCTCAGTTCCCAGAAAATTGATGGAAAAAAATTTAAGGCTTGTTACCAAATATTTAGATAAATAAATTTCATTGATGTTTGCCTAAATTAGAGAGAAAGTTGTTAATGTAAAAAAATTGAAGTGTTAGGAAAATCCCACACATGTTCACTTTAATGTTTCTTCATTTTATTTATAAATATAAATGCTTGAAGAATAAAATCATCAGATTTTGGTCAGTGTTTTTGTTGTGGAGGCTCTGTTTGTGGAGCTATTTCTGACTGGCACCATTTCAATCAAGTTCAGGAAGCTGATTTTTCCCTTTCTGTCAGCACAGATACAGAAAAAAAACTGCTACAGAATGATCCCTTTTAATCCTGTGCCATTTTTATGTGCTGATTAGAATCGGGGTAATTTCAGCCTGTGTTGAAGGAGTTAATCTTCCTGATGGAGATGTGAAAAGTCAGAGCCATCTTAAATCTCAATACCACATGCTGCCTTAGGGATCACACTGTGCTAAAACCCCAGATAAAAAGGCCTGACAAAGATTATTGACGGTTTACCTTTTAATGAGCAGCTTGGATTGATTTTCATTTCCCTCCAGGGCTGCTTGCTTTGCCCTGTTTCCACCCATGATGTCATGATTAGCAAAAACAACAACAAAATTAAGGCTTCATATCTGAATAATTGCAGAGAAATAAAGAGTAGCCATGGCTTTTAAGGGAAGCCTGTGCCAAATCCCACTGAAGGTGCAGGAAAAGTCAGGGAGCTTCTAATCAATGGTTGGTGCCTCTTCCAGCAGAGGGGATGCACCTTCTACCCAACAACACCTCAATTCTTCAGCTGTTTTATGTATTTTAAATAACAGATCACTCTGCAGATGGACAGAAACACAAGAACTCCAAATAAAGAGAAAATGCCTTCAAATATATACGTTATTGTTGAAAAAAGCCATGATTTCTCTTTTGTTTGCCAAGCCCCCATTCCTCTAAAGCCAACGCTAAAGAAAACGCCTCTGGCTATGTTCCCATAATTTTGTTCAAATCCTTAAGCTTCAAAAGAGAGCAGCTCTGCCACCACAAAACTATCATCCCAAAAGCTCTTAAGCTCTGACATCATCTATTCTGTTTGAGTCCTTCCATACAGACCTTGCCAGAAAATGGAAATCCCATTTCCATCTGGGAGAAAGGGTGTGGTTTTTTTAAAAAACAAATTCCCATTCTCATCAGTATTGAAAAAAAAAAAAAAAAGGAGAGAGGGAGAGAAGGAAAAGGTTGGTTTTTTTTCCCAGGCTTTGCAGAACAAAAACCCTTTTTTTCCAGGAGCAGGATGGAGTGAAGCCTTCCAGGCAGGCAGATGGGAAGCCGGCGGCACAGAACTCTGCAAAGTGGAAACTTTCCATGGAAGGATCCTGGTTTCCAAGGGCAGGGGAGGCCTGTGCCTTCTGAGCCTGGTGGGGATGTGGCTCCAGCCCCTTGGGCAGGGCTGGACACCCTGCCTGTGCTCTGCAGGCAGCTTTTGGAGCCAGCTGGGTTGGGGCAAAGGGGCACTCTGTGTGTGTGGCCACTCGGAGCCTGTGAGGGCTGGAAAATGGGAATCCAAGTAAGGAGTGGAGGAGCCTGCAGAGAGAGAGGTGCTGCTGATCTGGAGAGTTCTATGGGGTGGGCAATCAGAAATGTGGTGGGTAAGAGCACTTGAAGAGTGGTACTTGTGTGGAGCTGGAGGATGTGGAGCCTCGTTCCTCAATGCACTTGGCCTGGTGCAGTAGGGAGGTTGCTGGATAGAGGATGGAGAGGAGAAAACTGCAGGTTAAACCACTTGAACTATCACTAAAATCCTCATCTCAAACTGTGTTGTGTTTTTCTTGTTAGATTTTTTTTTTCCTTCTGGGTGTTTTTTTTTTTTTTCCTTCAGAAGAAGTTACATTGAATAACTATGGGCTATTCTCAGCAGTGTAAAATCTCAATTCCTTAAAGCACATCCTTTACCTATCAAATTGGCAGGCTGGAGGAACAGTTATTCTGCTGCAACTTCAAATCACAGCTTCCAAAATTGATCTGGGCTTAGGTATGTCTTTGTGTGTCCACGTTTATTAGCTTCATCTTGTGATTAACTTAATGGGCTATGGAATTTTACTCTATGCAAATGCAACTGCAAAACCAATTATTGAAAAGTGAAAAATGAACTCTAGGAGACAGTCATTAGACTATTAGAATCCCCCAGTTCCTTTGGAAACTGTGTTTGGGTAATACGTGGTTTTAATACTGAATTTCAAGCTCAGAAAAAAGCTATTTGGCAATTACATTTTTTTCAGGCAGTATGGAAACGTTTTGACAGGCCTGCCTGCGTGGGCTGCTAAGACCCACTGGGTTTTAAGAGTTGGAAAATTAGTCATGGCTTCAATGAAACGTTGTAGTCCACTTAGTACCCTATTTTCAGGGTCCTTAGATGTACAAGCATCCGTGAATTTAGTTTGGATGGCTGGTGAGTGTAATCCAAATTAGCTGGGCTGGATCCAGCAGCAACATGCTCCCTGGCTCCATCCTTGCAGGACTGTCTTCCAGTCAAGGTGTTTTGTGTGGGTAGATGGTGATGAAAACCTCCTCTAAACCTGATGATTTAATTTATGTGCACAGGGATGGGCTGTGGCAGCGTTGGGGCAGCAAGTACATCGCTGCAGCTGTTAACTGGAAAATGATGCTGATGCCCACAACCCCCCCCCAAAACAGCTGGATTTTTTGATATGTTTTCCTCCTCATCTGCCAAAGTGGGTGATCAGCTTAGTGGCACTCACAAGCCAGTGGTCCCAGGTTTGGTTAAAAGCCTTTTGAGAAGGAAGCTGTAGGTGGGGACGTGGTTTGTGGTGAGAGCTGACCTGGAGCTCACAGGAAGAGCACCAATGCTGGCACTTGGTGAGGTGTGTGCTCAGAGCATGGTCTAGAGGATAGAGCTTGGTGGAAAGCCAAAAAAAAGTGATGTAAACCCCTTGTGGAGGAAATGTGTCCTCAAATGTGCTGTGTGCTATCCCTCTAGATGATGGGCTGTAACTGGCATTTTATGTGCTAAGATTCATGTTTGGCCCCTTTATCCTTCTTCCCTTCCATTTCCATCCCAGGTTTGCCTGGTTTTCACCACCTGTAGTTTCAAGGCTCCCTCTGCAAGAGGTTTTTTGTTTGTGATGCCTCAGAGCCAGCTGGCTCCCTGTAGGATGGAGGTACCTGTGGCACACCCTGCCCCTCGTGTGTGGGGTCAGCAGGTCCTGCACAGGTCCAGGGACCCCCAGAGAGTGTGGGGCCCAATTCTGGTCTTTGTTCAGCTCACTTTGTGTGCTGTAAAGCACCCTTGGGACAGGGTGGGAGCCCTTGTATGAGAATGGGTCACCCCAGGAGCTGTGCAAACAAATCAGGGTCACATCTGACCTTTCATTTTTCATAGTGCCTGGATACAACTGGATGAGGTGAGAGGGTATCCATAGGGTGCTGGCTGTAATTTAATCAATTGACATTTAGATGTGCAGTGATGAGTGGCTGTAAATGCTTTGGGTGGGTGAATACAAGATACACATCCTTATTTGTCTTCCTTTTGGTTGTAAATTCCCCAGAAAAGAGTCTGGAAGTATGGATGAACAGGACTGAGGTGTGACAAATAGAACAGAGAAGCTCAGAGCTGCTGGACATAAAGTGTCTTATGCTGAACTGCTTTGAGTTTATTCCATCAGGTAGTTTAAAGCCATATAAAATATCTTCTATGCAAATGAAGAAGGGAAAAATAAGAATAATCACAGTACAGATAAAGCATGTATCAAGAATAAAAGGCACTGATAAGGAAGATTATGAAGCAAAGAGGAGGAATAAATATGAGGTGGAAAGCAGATGTGGAGACTGAAGGGAAGGTGAATAAAAGATAGATGGAAATATTAAGACATTTGTCAAATCCTTGAATGTAAAATGTCAGGGCTTCAAGAACTTGTAAAGGTTATTTACTAACTAAGACCAGAGTGAAATAGTGTGTAACTACACTGGTACAACACAGACATGTGCATGTTCTCTCTGCAGAGTAGGACTGGTTTGATTGTTTTGTGCCTAAATGAAAAACAATGGTTCTTTGGCTCTTTGTTGCCAGGGAAATGGGAGATGTATGCCATAAGAAACAGATGTAAATTTCTGAGCTTTTAAAAGAAAGAAAGCAGGGTGGAGTGGGAGAAATCACACCAAAAATTACAGTCCTTAAGTATTGAAACGTATAATGGGAAACTTAAGAGGTAGAATTAATGTCAATTACTTGGATTGAGGAAACTGTAGAATTGCATTGTTTTAGGTGTGGGAAGGTGTTGATAAATTTTCAGAGACCCTTAGGCAATAACATTTATTAACAGGCTCTAGAAAAAAATCTGCTTTTAAATCTGACTTTGGAATGGGAGACTTAAAGAAAACCCCTAAGAGCCTCAGTAAGATGTAATGTGGGAAACTGGTTTGAGTTGGGATAATTGAATATCCACTCAGAATTACATAATCACATGCAGTATTGGATGAGTTCTTTTTAGGAATCTGTGTCAGTAGCTAGAAGGGAGTCAAAATGTGTTGGGAGTTTGGTGAAGCATCTTTAGACCCAGTAGCATGTAGAGGGTGATCCTCCCTGGGCAGGTGTCTTTAACCTGTACTTCAGAGATTAGGATTTCCCTTGGAAGATTTTAAGAAATTTAAAATTATTGGCATAGAGGCAGCAGAAGGAATTGTAAAAGCTTCCTATGTTAATAACCTGGAAAGGGGAATTTGCAGCAGGATAAAAAAATGTATAATGATTCAGAACTGGGAAACAAAGAGTTGGAGCTGAGGAGGTAAGCAACTTATAATGCTTTGGGATCCATCCCATAGATTAAGAGCACAGGCAGATAAGCAGGCTGCACAATTTATGGTAAAGCAAGATAAGCCTATGGACAGACAAAGAATGAAATGTAAAAAGGTGCAGGGAAAAATCCTCCATGGCTGTACAGTGAGGAGATGGAAAAGGAGCAGACGAGCAGGGCAGTTGGGTGATGTTCCCTCCACCAGAAATGGTACCATCAGTGCATTACAGCAAACAATAAATTAAAGCCTGTGGAGCAGAGTGACATTTAAATCAGCTGAAATAATCTGACACCCAGCTAAGGACCAGGAGACCTCTGCAGTCACATTTTGGCTTGTGTTGTTCTTGGCCACGGGCCCAGGCAACGTGTGGCAGAGGGCAGCCACGTTGTTCTCCTGAGCTCTAGGAGCCCTTTCTATGTCCTGCCCTCACACTGATGTGTGCTGTGGTGTTAGATATTCATTAAAATTAACCACTTTGTTGTAATGGCTTTGGTTACCCACACACAATTGCCATGGTCCTGCAAAGGGAGAGGGAATCAAGAAGAAATGCTATAATTACACTCCAGACTCTTAGAATGAGATTTCTATACTGGCTGAATGTAAATTCATCCCCCAGATCGTTTCTCTCAGCTATTTATCCTCTGAGAATATATTAGCTGTTGCTGTTCCTGTGTGGGGAGTGGGATGACTGTTTATAAAGCACTGTGCAGATAAATCAATAACATTTGCAAATCTGATGAACTCGGGTGTGCTGCAGGTTGCTGTGACCAGGCTGCTCCGTGGCTTCAGCACACCTCACCTGCCTCACAGCCTTCTCCCAGGTGCACAAGTGAGGTTTGTCCTCTCAGTGGCATATTATTCTTTCTTTTCTCAGTATTATATTATTCCTTTCCTTTTTCGTGGAGCAGCTGCCAAGTATGGCACAACTCCAAGCTGGAGCAGGGTGAATTCCCGTGCTCAGTTCTCACCTCTGTCCCCTTCTGACAGATGACAAGGAAGGAGAGAGAGCCCTGGGCATGCCATGAAGGTGGTAGTGGATTGCCCTTTGCTAAACATCTGTGTGGCTTGTGGCTTCCTTGCCACGTGCCTCAGATCCTGAACACCCAAACTCTTTCCCAGATGGGTGATGGGCAGCAGGTGCAGCCTTCTCTGCATCCTGCCTGTCTTTGTTGCCAGCTCAAAGGCATCAGGTGCATCCTTCAGACAGACTGTCCTGCTTCCTGAGGTGCAGTTGTGCTTTTCCAGATGTTGTGATACAGCTGCACAGTGAGTGGTGGTCACATCTTTGAACCAAGAGCAGCCCAGTTCAATGTTAAGCTCATGGGCTAAATTATTAGGCCTGTAAATCTGACTCCTGTAGGCAGAAATCTTCCTCATTTCTGGGTGTCTGACACTGGATTATTGGGAAGAGGCTGCTGCATCCACACAAATCAATTGACCAGAGGCAGCATGTGGGTCTGGTGTGACCCACCTTGGATGTGCTGCCTTCAGATCTCAAATCTGCTGCTTGTGGGATGTTTGGGTCTCTGGCTGTATTGCACTGAGGATCAAGAGCACAGCAGCTCTTTCCTAAATCCTTCACAGTGTGCTGGAATACATCTAAAGTGACCCCAGAAGAATTTCTCTGTAGTTTCCCTTAGTCACAGACTTTGAATTTAACAACAGCTCCTAATCTCACCGTGCTGGAGATGTTCAGTGGGTCAGAGCAGCAGTGGCTGTGTGTGTTCTCCTGGTTGCATTTGCTCTATCAGCAGGGAAGAAAAGTCTTTACTCACCAGAAGATCAATGATTAAATTCCAATTTGCAGAGTTTGGAGCAGATCCAGCCTAGAACTTCTCCAATATTTATGGTGTTCAGCTCCAGGATTTTCTAATTTAAGCTTTTCTGTACTCTAAGGAAAGTTATTAAGGGTTGAAGCAAACTCTCACAATACCTACCCTGCCCTAAGAGGAATAATCCATGCAATAATATAAGTAGTTTTGTAATCTATGCATGTAGAATAGTGGTATGACAATCTGTGAAGATGTCCCATTTAATTTGGAGTTAATTCCACCTTCATTGCTCCATGGATGCACTTGAGGTACTCTGTGGTGTTTAATTTGGGTTCTTCTGAATGCCAGATGCAGAGAATTAGAGTAATTATAGAGTGTAACTCAGCTTTTAAAGGCTGTTTCCCTTTTAGAGAGCACAAAGAGTATATAAATTGTTTTAAATGTTTTAGTGGGTATTGATGGCCTGAAAGATTATCCAGCTGGAAACAGACTGCAAGATCTTTGTGTTTCTCTATGCAAAGATAACATCACCATTACTGAGTGCTTTCTTAAGGAAAAACAAAACAACCAACAAAAAAGCCTAAACCTTTCTGTGGGGTTGGAGATAACATGTATGGTGTTCTTTGGGAAAAATGCCATCACCTTGATAGAAATCATATTCATGCAGTCAGAAATGGTTCAGGTTGGAAGGGACCACTGGAGGTGATCTAGTCTGACTCTCTGCTCAAGCAGAGTCACAAGGCCACATCACTCAGGGCTGTGGCTTTCCACATGCATCTGCAGAAGAACCTGTTCTTTCTCTTCTGAAAACTGACATTTGGGCCCACAACATCTCAATAAGTGTTGGTTTTCCTGCATTCTGCTGCCTGCTGTGGAATCTTACTCCACTTGCTCTTAGGTCCCTCCTGAGCAGCAGTTTCAGGAGCAAGGACTTTGTTCTGTGTTGGTGCAGCACTAGGCACAAACAGGCAGGAAAATAAAGCTCTTGCTCTTGAATTAGCACATGAAAAACAGAGAAAAAGTGGGGAAAAAAAAGCCAAGGTACCCAGGTCCATTGGAGAGAGCTCTTCAGCCATTCTGCAAGTCAGCTGCCATTACCTGCAGTTTTCTTAAGTTCTTTAGGTATGCTGAAGTTTCAAAAGCAAAATAATAAATGGTGACAAAATACATAAATGATTCTGTTCTCTCCTTTTGGTGCAGTTGAGACTGTGGGGTTTTAGTCCAGAGTAAAGGCTGTGGGCAGGGGTTTTGCTCTCCTTACAGCAGTTGAATCGATCCTGCAGTTGGCTCTGGTGCCTGTGTTTTTGGCAGTGGGTTTGGGGTGTGCAGAGCCTGTTTGCACCCACTGGCCCCAGAGGGTGAGGAGCAGCTGCCATGGGGACCAGGGGGAAATTCACTGCCAAAGAACTGGCTCTTAGGAGCAGCCTGAGGTTTTCTGCACATTTAATCAGCTCCTCTTGGTTTTAGGTGGAGAACTGAACCAGAAGGAATATATGTACCCCTAAACCTAAATCAAATTTCCTGTGTGAATGTGAGCCTGACGCTTGGGTATGATGTGTTTCATAATTCACCTGGGCAAAACCTGGTCCTGGAGCTGCCTCACACGATGCATGAGCTGTGATGAGATGCAGCATCTCCAACAGGGGATTGTCAGGCACTGCCTGCAATGGGAATTGTGTCTGACAGCTTAATATTTCAGTTGCAACTGGCCATACTTACAGTAAAGAGTATGTAATTATATTTTTTTTAGCCTGATTAGAGCCACAAACATATGGCACAGTAGCAGAAGAAATTATTTTGGGTAGTAATCCTTAAATATTTTTTTGGCAATCAAACTATTAGGCCTTTCCCAAGGGAAACAGAAACTCCCATTAAAGCACTTTGCTGGCAAGGCTTTGTTACTGCTCTGCCACCCAAAGACAAGCCCTACCTCCTCCCATCTTCTACTTGGCTGCATGTCTGGGCAGTATATTCAGTGTTAGCAGTGCTTGCTTAGCTTGCTGTCACCTGGAGGAAAGTGCAGCAGTGTCCTTTCCTTTGCCAAGTGAAGGGCTAATGTGGTGACAAAATTACTTTGGGGTTGACTTACCTATTTTTTAAAAATTATTATTTTATTTTACCCCTCCTGAAAAATTACTGTACCAATGTTTGTCAGCAGTGAAGAGGGAGTGGTGGATTTTTGGCATGTCAGTAAAGTTTTATAGATCTCTTTTGAGAAAACTCTGAGTAGCATGTGGATGTTCATGGATGCACCTCCTGGACATTGGAGATTAACAGCAGTGTTGTGTTTTTCTGCTCACCCTTATGCCCAAGGCTCTCTGCTATGCAATACACAGCATTTCTGCAGAGATGGGCAGTTCCAGTGGGGCATCCCATGATGATTGTGTCTGTATGTCCCCAAGGCAGGTGACACACGTGTCACTCCCTCATTAGCACAGGCAGCTCTGCCCAAAAGGGCGAGCACGTGCCTGTGGTCCCAGGTTCTGCATGGTGGCCACTCTTGCTCCCTCTCACAGGATAATTCCCATCATGGGGACAGCACAGTTTGTTGCCCAGGCTGGTTTGTATCCTGGGGCTGCTTTATTCCAAAGCAGCAGGGATCTGATCTCGGGTGGAAGAGCCAGGTCTGGTGACCCCAGACATCCCTGTCGACATTTCCAGGGCTGTGAGTAAATTGCCTCAGCATTGCAGGAGCCTTTGTAGGGAGAAAACAAATCTAGGATGAGTGGTCCTCCAGCCAACCTTATTTTCCTTCCTTGCTGGCACAGAGCACATTCCCAGTGTTTCCAATGTAAAAGGCTTGCTTTGAAGGGGAGACCTCTGACCTTGCTCTGTAATGCACTGAGCCCTGGAAGCTGTGTTTTGCTGAAAGCTTTTGCTTTTGAAGAAGAAAAAGAGCAAACAAAGATGCCCTGTGGAGTAAAAGCTTAAAAAAAAAAGAGAAGAATTACCTCTCTTTAATGTTTGCTCTTAGAAGTTTTAGAGGAATTTAGGGTCCAAAATTAGATGTTGAAGTGTTAGTTTGGGGAGAACTGATGCCTTACAGATGTGGAGATGAGTGTTATATCCAGAAATACCTCCTGAGGCTGGTTCTCTGTTGTCCCATCCTGCAGTACTCCCAGCCCTGATCCCTACTCTGAGCTCCTTATTTACATTTATTCTGTGGAAGTTGGAGGCAGTTTGACTTTTCATCCCCTGCCAGAGCCTGGCTGGAAGAGGCAGAGCTGGAGCCACTGCAGGAGCTGCTGTGATGGAAGGAATGAAGGCTTGAGGCCTCTTGGGAAGAGCAGGGAAATGAAGCCACATTTTTTCACGTGGTGGGCACATGGTGAAGGCTCCAGGCTTTTCTCCTGAAGGTGCTCTGGTTGTGTCCTTAATCTGTAGTGCTAATGAGGGGAAGAGTACAAAGCACAGGCAGATTAGTTGACTGCATTCCCAGGAGTTAGAAGGCTGTGGAGACAAGCCAGGTATCAAAGTTGCTTTGATTTTTCTAACTCATGAAAATGACAGAAGGATTTGTCTTTGCTGATAATTGACCTCAAGCCTGGATCTCTTTCAGGCAAGAAAGGTGCCTTTTTTTTCCTCCTCTTAGGGGATAAGGCAGCCATAGTCAAACCATTTGGTTCCTGACAGGCAGAGTGGAAGAGGGGGGATATCAAAGTGGGAAAGCTCCAACATGTATTTGTCCATCTTTTAACTGCTCTTGTTTCACTTGGAAACCTCTGAATAAATGCACATGTTCTTATTTTTAATCCATTCTGTGGAAAGACTAAACTATAAGTTAGATATTAGCAATAAAAAAGTCATCTCTTCCTCTGAACTGGTTTGTTTATCATGTGATGTGCTGTTATAGAAAATTTATCAAAGGGCATATTGATTTCACACATTGTATGCCAGGACTTATTCTGGAGGAGCTTGGCTTCCCCTCAGCTCCTGGGCTTGGCAGAGGGTGCATGGTACCCCACAGATGTGATGCAGTGCTTTGGGAAGCTGGATCCCAAATTTAGCCAGCTCTGTGACACTACTTCACACCTTGGTTCTTAAATAGGAGTTGGGATCAGCTCTCAGAGGCTGTTTTGGTGTAGTTTTCTCCCATGGGTTTAGCAATTTGCTAATCATGTCATACCTTGTTTCTTGAGAGGGAAGGAGGGGACCTTTATTGGGCAATGTAAAGTAAAACAGGCTCAGAAAAACACATTTTGTAGGTATTTATATGGTGCCTTCCAGTATGGGGAATAGCAGGACTGCAGAGAATTCTTCTTTGGCCTTTTCCTCATGTTAAGTAGCTCGGCTGTTGAGTGGGGGAAAGGGACTTGAGATTGGGCAAATGGGGAGAAAAAAACCTCCCAAAAGGCTGTCCAAACCCTTGGATGCAGGAATGGCTGAGTGAGTGCTGCTGATGATCTGCCAAAGCCAGAGGATGCTTCCTGTGGCAGCACCAAAATAATGAGCAGCATTTTCTGGAATGAAGATGTCCAAAGGCTCTATGTGCTTTGCTAGGAAAGTGCCTGTGAGCTAATTTAACTCAATTAATGTTGTCTTGCTCCTTCCCCTCTGCTACAAATTGTTGGCATTTAATTCTTCTTTAGGCTGTGGGAAACACTCACTGTCTGTGGGCAGGACAGATGGGGAGTCAGGACTGGAAACAGCGGGAGGAGCAGAAGCCCTTTGTCCCTGTCAGGACTGGCCTCTTCCTGAGGGTATCCACTCATCCATGGGAAATGAACCTTGATCTTGCCACTGGTCCCAAGAAAACACAAGGCTCTTGCAAACTAGGAACAAGACATACATTTTAAATAGGAATGATGATGGAAATTAGCACCTCCAGCTACCTTAGCGGGTTGCATTCTCTGTCAGTGACTGTTGTCAAGTCCTGTGTCCTACTGGGTGCAGAGCAGGAGAGGTGTTCCAGTTCTATCACCTACACAATTATTATCTCCTACACAATTTCAGGTGTGGCAGAGGAAATGTTACTGTCTTACCAACCCAGAATTTCTCCCAGAGTAAGTGGAGTTATTAAAAACGAAACAAAACAAAAAAACCCCAAAAATGTGATCTCTGCCCTTGTTAGGCAGTCTCAGCTGGGTCATGACAAAAGAGATGCTGATGGGAATGCTGTGGTTCTCCTGTAAATCAGAACCTGTAAGAGTGGAAAGCACAGTGACTCACTGGCACTTGTCACCAGGGCCAGGAGCTGCTGCTTCTTTTGGGATGTGGGTGGCAAAGAGCACAAATAAATCAACAAGGCTGCATCTTTCTGATGTGTTCCAAATGCTTCCTGCTTTTCTTCACTTTCTTGTTAAGGAAGTGAAGCTGCAGCTCACCCCTGGGCAGGAGGCCACTGTGAGGCACCTCCTGTCTGCCCTTCTGACCCTCGAGGCATTTTGGTGGGTATCAGGTTAGTGGGGTGGGAAACGATGGCAGGAGCAGCCTGGTTTAGATTATTAACATGTCTTGAAAAAAAGGGGGAAAAAAAAGAAGAGACTCTTCCATCATTTACAGCTCCTGAAATATCACTAATTAGTGTCTGAGGAATACAGACTGTGTGGGAAGTTAGACATTCACCAGGCTGTTCATCTGGGAGCCGTCTGAGGAACAGCTCCTGCACGCCGGACATCTGCAGGATTGAAAAAAATAAAAGAGAAAGCAAAAGACACAGTTCATTAACCACCAACAACATTACCCGGGAAGCAACTGGGGGAGCTGATCACTGCCACTAACTCTCACTCTGTTTACCATCAATTAATATTTAATCTCCCAAATTTGGAGCTCTTTTGTTGGCGTGCCTCGTGGAGCTGCCCGGAATCCGGGAGCTGTGGCTGGCTGTGGTTTGCATCAGAGAGCCCCAGGAGCTGTGGGCTGGCTGCTAAAGCCTTCAGGGGGCCACTCTATTAAAGAGATAATAGTGCAGATTTGAAAGCTTCAGCTGATTAATTAAATGCAAACACAAGATTGTACTCGCAGGCTCTTTCAAAGGACTCCGAGTCCTTTCCTTAAGTCGGTTCAACCTTGACCTGAGTCAGCGCTTGTATAAAAGATTAAAGGTGACCCACAAAGAGAGAAACTGGATTTGCATTGTTTTAAACTTGGGTTTCTGTGTTGTTGGAGAGGAGATTTTTTTCCCACTGTGCACACATGCCAGCTCCCTCCCTTAGGAATGTGTGGAAAATGACATTTTGTGGCTCCTGATGATGTGAGGGGCTTGGGCAGTGCATCAAATGGAAGTGGGATGAGAGAAACTCAGCCTGGGCAGTGCAAGAGCTTGACACAAGCTGTGGTTTTGGTGTTCCAAAAGGGCTAAACCATTAGGTCAGGTTTGCCATGACGTTGAAGGTGGAACACCTCAGAAAAATGGGAATAGCCCCAAAACCAGCAGGGCTGGGCCTGTCTGCTTGGGAAACACATTTCCATCCTATTCCTTTGTGTGGAGTTTAATCTTGGAAAATGCTTCATTAAAACTACTTGAGTCTCTTCTGGGACCAGTCAGAGCAGAGTATTGCAGGAAATATTAATATACTTACGGCTTCTTCAGACAGAGTTTCATTTGTTTTGTTTTTCTGTTTAATTCTGGTTGTGCTCCTTACTTGAAAGGGCCGAGCTCCATATTTTGCATTTGCTGAACAACATGACAGCCTGTGAAGTATGTGACAACGTAGCTTGAGCAAAATGCAGTGGACATCCTAAATTACCGCTTCAGTTATATTTCTGAAGCTTTTTGAACAACCGAGATTTGATCCTTTCTAACTTGAGTTGAACCTTATGAATTGCAGATTACTATTATTTTTTGATCAGAACAGAAAAGGTTTTCATTTTCAGGCCTCATACGTGTTATTTTAGCAGCTATTTCCTAATCTCTAGCTGTTGTAACCCCTTGGACTGTTTAATTGGGTGTTGCCAGGGAGTGCATGGAATTACAGCATTACCAATCACTGTACTGTGTTACAAAGCTGAGTTCATCAGAGTGTCCAATTTTTTTCCTCACTAAGTTTGTCCCTACGGACTTCTCTTTAAATTTAACACTTGTCCTTGAGAGTGTGCATAGAACAGAAGCAGTAGAAAGAACCAGATGTAGTGCTATGGAGCTTCTTTGTTCTCCCCTTCGTGATAAAGCACAAAAATCCTACATAGTTTAACAAAACTCTGGTATCTGGTCCTAATTGCTGTAAGTAAAGCACGTGTGATCTAAATGTTAATCAGACTTCTGCATTTAATGAGAGAAAAAGCAGCTATTATATGAGAAATGTTCAGGAGCAGGAGCAGTTCGTGTTTCAATCAGGTGATTGTGTATTTGAATAGTATTTCCATTTAAATAGCTTTATCGCCCCGCTGATTCCTAAGCACTGAGTCAAAACAAAAACTAACAGCTAAATTGATATTATTACTAAGGAGGAATGAGTAATAGGCAGTAATTCCATACCTGCTGGGAATCCTCAGTGTGCTCATGGACTGTATAGGTGTAAGGGTCTGCACCAACTCTGTGGAACTGTTGTATTTACAGAGGAGCATCTCGGGGATCTAATTCTGTCCTACCAAGTCCGTGTCACGATCCCGTTAAATTCTTCCTCTGGTTATTTTCCTGTTGATTCCCATGAAATGCTTGGTGGTGCAGTGGGCTCCCTTCCCAATTCCCAGGGTTTGGAGAAGCCAAGCCTTTCCAGCAGGCAGGTTGAAATTCACAGAGCTCCTGCAGGACACAAGCTCATTTCCCCAAATCCCCTTCACAGCCAGAGCCTTTCCTGGGACATTGGCAGGATCCATCCATTGCTCTGGCCACCCATATCTCCTAATGCTCCTGAAAGGATTATTTCATAATCTTATCCTGTGAATGCAACAGCTGTAAGCCCAGATAAATGGATTCCTCTAGGGAAAGTGTGTTGGGACTCGTTTTAAGTGCATCCCAGTGGAATTGTGTCATCTGTGATGTTAAATGGCATTTGGCTGGCTGGGGTTGTGGTGGATTCAATGGAAGTGCCACCTTAGAATCCTAAGTGGCCTCTCTCTCTTTGTACAAAACAGGCTGGTGTAGGCTGAGTCTGAAACCAAGCCACAAGCTCGTGTGTATTTACAGGGGCACTGCCCTTCGAATAATGGCCTTTGGGAGAGTGCCATGAGAAGCACATTTTATTTTAGATCTGGCAATTCCTTTCCAGAACATGCAGCTGCCAGTCAACGTTTGATACAGATCCAATTAGACCCTAGGAATGTTCAGGACCTCTGGCTCTTTCAGGCTCTGCTTTGCAGCTCCCCAGATGGTAAAAGCCAGCTGAGGTTATACCATGATCAGCATCCAGTCCTGCCTCCTGCACAGCCTGGGCCAGAGGATGTCACTCAGCAGCCTTTTCAGCAGGCTTGGTGCTTTGTGCTTGAACCAGAGCACTCCTTGCAGAAATACACCCAGGCTTCTGTGAAATGATGGGGAATGCAGCTAGTCTTGCCTATCAAAAATAAAAATCAGGGATAAAACCTGCTTTTTGTCTCAGATGGGAGCTCCTGCTGTGATATCTGGTCTGGTGGGTGGTGTCCCTGCCCATGGTAGGTGGGTTGGAACTAGATTTCTATAAGTTCCTTCCAATCCAAACCGTTCTGTGACTCTGTGATCTGATCAGAAAATGTGGTGCTGAAAAGGATCCATATCAGTGAGATTCAGAGCATGTGAACTGTGGTCCCTGTGCAGAGATTGGTCCTCACTTGCTTTTAGCTGCTGAGGTGTTTCACAGGATCTCTCATCACAGCTGCTTAAGAATCTGCTCACATTCTGATACCTCTACTTGTTAATTCTTTTTCTTTCCCAGCTCCCTCTGGGCCTCCTAAGCAGAGAACTCCTGTTTGTGTGATACTTCTCTGTTCTTGATGTTTCTGCTCCAATCACCCTCTGCTTTCACAGAACCATGTTCTTAAAAGTTCAGCCCCCCTGTGCATACTTAAAAAGTAGTTGGACACTTACACCATGTTTTAGGTAGTTAATTAATAGTGGCTGAAGAGTAGGTGTTTCTTCTTCAGGCTATTTCAGCTCTTCAGCAGAAGGGTAACTTGTTTTTTTTTTTTTTTTTAACTTTTCTTGTTCTCTGGCCAAAAATCATACAAACTCCAAAGAAAAAACATCTGTAGAATCCCAAATGCAGGTGATGCTCTAAGAGGATGGGTCCTTTGTATGGGGAAAAGGTCTCCAAAGACATTAAATCCTGATTCAGTGTTTTCAACCACAGTTTCTCCCTTACTTCCTAGTGTGTGTAGAGCTAGAGTAATTGTATGGCAAATAATGAACTTCATATGAATTTTGGTTACTTAAGAAGAAAGATTGTGTTTGAAAATGTGGTTGAAGGTGTCAAAGATGAAGAGATCAGGTATCAATCATAAATGCAGATATTAGTTCAATGAGACATAAGTACACTGAGAGGCAAATATCTATAGTGTTGGGCTATTTTTCTAACTGGATATTAGAATTTCACTTTGGGCTTGGTAGAGAGAAACATTTGGTTTAAATGTTACAACTTAACACCTGAAAATCAATTCTTAACCTCTTTTAAAATGCTAAATGGAAAATATTTTCCTGACATCTATGAGAGCCACAATTTCAGCAGTAGAGATTGGAAATGTTCACTAGGAATTAAATCAATGGTTAAGTCTAGAGAACAGATCTGTTTGCAGGTTTGAGATCTGGGATGGATGCTTTGTTATTCTTCTGTTACTAATGATTGCATTAGGAAAGAAAGAAATCGATCTGGGGGCCATACTGGGGAAGTGGAATAAAATGACAGAATGGTTGGCAAAAAAACTTCACAGTACAAGAACCTGCAAAGATCCTTTGCACAAGAAGCAAAGAGCAAACAAAGTGTTTGCATGATGACACTGCAGAATTCCCCAGCTGGGGGCTTTCTGCAGCCCTAGCTCAGCTCATCCTTGGGAGCACTTGAAGGTTCCCCTCCAGTGTCAGGCTTAGCAAAAAAACTTCCAGACTGATTCAATAGTGCTGAATTGCATTTAGCTTTCTGTTGAAGTGACAATTTTTGCATAGTTTTAATGAGCAGCAGCCCTGGGCCAGAAAACTTCAGGCTGGGATGCTTCTTGCTCGCTGCAAGTTTGTTTTCATGCCTCTCACCTGAGAGCACCGTCCTGGAGCGCATTAAACAGCAGGACTGGCATCCATCATGTGGAGTTTATCCTGTCATCTCTCCCCAGGAAGAGAAGTGTGAGCAATGGGGTGTTTTATTTTAATAGCATTGCTGTTTGGTTGGTGGTGTTGTCGTGGAAGTCCCTCCTGAGGCAGAGCGAGTTGTTTTTTGGTTTTTAACGCTTCGGTTGCTGCGTCCCGAAGTTGAGGCGGGAGAATCGAGGCTTGGATGCTGCATCTGGAGTGGGTGGGTGTGAATTTCCTCCTAAGCTTTGCAGTTGATTCCACAGCCTTATGCTTGCCTTGGAGAACATCTGCCTTCTGCTTGGGTGAGCTTTGGCTCGCGGTGCAGCGAGCTCCCGGAGGATGGCCCGTGGCACGTGCAGGCTGCACAGTCATCCTGGAGAGCTCACAGAAAGGCTTTTCCCAGGGAGATACTGAGTCACAGATGGATTTTGGTAGGCAGCCACCAGCTCAGCATTTTGCCTTCATCCCAGACTTCAGGGCAGTCCCTTAAATACCCTGGGCCAAGCTTGTGGCCTGCTGTGATAGGCAGGGACAAAGCTGTCAAAAGATGACAAAAACATTAGTATCTTTGGTCTGGTCATCATCTCACATTAGTGTCCTAAAAGAGCAGCTGGAGGGAAGCTTTTCCCACAGAAATGTGAGAGCCCGTGGCCACAAGACACCAAGTTCCTGACATTTTGTATCAGGAACAGCCACTTACCCCTGGGTGTGGGAATAGCTGATTTATTTCTCTGTGGTGGTCCATTCTCCATAGCTTGGTCTGGATCCGGCTACACTATCTCCATACCTCTGTTTATCTATCTAAAAACTGATTTTTATATACATATATACCACTGTTGGTAGATCTTTCACTGTACACATCTTTCTGTGCTGTGGAGGCATGGTGAAAGGGAACAGTATCAATAAAAATTTGAAGTGCTGTGGAGCTAAAAGGAAACTACTGGAGAGGTATCCAGGCACAGAAACTGGAAAGGGCAGAGGACAGAAAGAAAGGAAAGGTGGAGGAGCATCTAAGCACATCCTCTTTGGCTCATAGGAAGTCTGCCAGTGGTGGAAAGCCTTGGGAATGCATAATTTCAAAGTTTATATTGCTCAGCCAGAAAAATGAATGTATCTGAGTTTTATAGGATTAAGCAGTAAAGTTCATTGCTGCTTCATATGAAGTGGAGAGGAGGATTTCACATGGGGAGAAAGGAAAAGAACAGTAAATGTGAATTATGCAGCAAAAGTCCCAGTTAGTTAGCATGACACTTGATCAGGAAATGACTAGACACTTTCCTCTTATTAGTAAAATCACTCCATAAAGTAAAAAAAACAAACTTTGAGGTGTGAAAACAAGAAAAATAAGTTTTAAAAAATGTTTCCTTGCTGTTTCTAGACTGCTTGAAGATGATGAACATAGTAATAACACTAAGATTACTGCTGGGCACAAAAGCTCCAGCCAACCCAAATGACTGGGTCAGTAGAAATTAAATCAGCAGTGAGCCCCAGATAATATCTGATGTGGGTTTGTGTCAGGATGGATGGTTTCTTTCTTGTTTCCTTGTTATGACTGATTGCAGTCACTGCAGAAATCAATAGTCTGGCCATGGCTGGGCACTGAAATGGGGGAGGAAGAGAGGCAGAAGCACAAGAGCTTTCTTGGAGGCTTCCCAAATCCCAGCCCCAGCCTTCCCAGGTGCACTGGATCTTCTGCAGGAACTGAACACAGAAGCTGTAAAGCTCCCAGAGTTGCCTGCTCAGGAAGGCAAGTTTATTTCTTTGTATATTCTCATGTCAGAATCCCAAAAGCTTCATCACAGCGCTGGAATTCCTCCCTGGACTTGGTTAGAAGTGTGTGCAAATCCAGCTGGGTGGAGGGAAGAGCTCCTCGGAGAATCTTCAGCCCCAAGCTTGCTGCAAAGTTCCTCCTGGTGCTGTAGAACAGAGAAAGAACCAGATATTACCTTTGCTGGAGAAAAAAGGCAACTAAAAGCTTTGAATCTGTTCTTCCCAGAGCAGTAACTGAAATGGAAAAAAAAAAAAATTTGCTCTGTTTTTTTTAGTAAACTTTTAAAATACAAATTTGGATCTACATATTTAAAAAGGCTATGTCAATAACAACATACTTGGTTTTATTTTATTATTTCATTGATCTCTGCTTGGAGTTTGATCTGGTGTTTGTGAACAGCAGCAAAAATGTAATATTCATTTAATATTACTAAGTAAAACACAGTCTAAATCAGGTGACTTATTGCATATTCCTTGATCACTAGCATATCATTTTTAAATCGGGTTTTAGTTCAGAATTTGTAGATCTGCATATTCCTGAGTTTTATTGGCAGGGCTCACACATCTAGGGATCTTCCCCACCTGTTGCCCAGGTTTGTCTCCCAAGACCTTGGGCCCATGTTTCCAAGTTCTCCACACTTCAATATTCAACAACTTTTGGGGTGTGCTGGGTGTGCCTTAGGCTGAGGATCAGCAGAAGCTTAATTTGTTCCAAATGATTTTCCACTCTTTTTCCTATTGTTTATTATTTATTCTGCTATAATTTATTCACAAGATTAAGTGGGTAAACAACATCACAACTACTTCTAGCTGCACAGTCCAGTGAGCATAATGATGCCAGCTTTAAATGCTGAGCAGTGCTGATTAGAGCTATTACACAAATATTCATTTGTTTGCTTTACCTTTACCACTTTGCTCACATACTTCACAAATTAGGGTATTATCCTTTCTTTTTCCCCCCCTTTACTGTTTTTACCATCAAATGAAGGTAATTTACCATTTTTCCATTTGAATTGAAAAGTTAATTGAACTTAATGGCTCCAGAAAAATCAATAATTTCCTACTGTTATTGATATAATGAAGCACATGTACGAGATCACCCAGTAAAGACACAAACCACTTAAATGAAGGATTCAGCTCCACCTTGAACTATTTCAATTCTCTGTGTGGACAGTTAAGGGAGGATCCTTGTGTGTGGGGAAGCAACTGTAACTTCAGCACAGAATCATTTAGTTTAGGAAAGTCCAACCACAACCCAGCACTGTCACATTCTCCACTAAATCATGTCCCAAGTGCCGCTTCCACATTTTTGAACACTTCCAGAGATGGTGACTGCACTGCTACCCTGGGCAGCCTGTTCCAATGCCTGACCACCTTTCCAGTGAATAATTTTCCCCTAATATCCAATATAAACCTCCCCTGGTGAGAGTTGAGGCTGTTTCCTCTCATCCTGTCACTTTTACCTGGGAGAAGAGACAAACCCCTACTGAGCTACAGCCTCCTGTCAGGGACTTGTGGAGAGTGAGGAGGCCTTTGATTGTGACACAAACTGTACAGGCAGGATTTTGTGGTGTTTGACATACCCTGTTTTTCATGCCTGGCTTTATGAAGCAGCAAGAATCCAACACTGAAAGGTGTTTGGGGTCAGAAATCATCTCGTGAGAAGCTTCCTCAGCTGCACAGCTCTGCCACGGAAAGGGAGAAATGGGAGTTGGTTTGAAATGGAAAACCCTGAGCTTTCTTCCCAAATTTAAAAACACAGATTTATTTGGAAACTGCCATTAGCTCCTGTCCTGGTCCTGGAAAAGGTTGAATGATTCCTAGGAGAGTGTATAGGAAATTCCAAACAAAACACTTCAAAACCTTTAAATCGGGATCAAAATCATTAAATCCCTAAATGACATAGGAGACATTAATGCCCTTAATTTAGGGATCAGTGTAGTAGAAATGGAATGGCAAATATGAAATTAATGACATTTAAATTACTGTTTCATTAGAACACAACTTTGCCACAGTATTTTACTGAATTTAGGATACCCAGAGATCAATAGCAATTCCCTTTATTTAAGGCTCTGGTGAGGTTTACTGTGTAATTTTTTTTTTTTTAAAGGTGTTGCTATTTGTGAAAATGTTTCTGTGAAATATTAGTGGAATTAAATGCATTTTTAATTGCACTCTACAGTAGCATTAATTTGGCACTTGAAACTTCTGCATTAATTTGTGAGACGAATGGATGTGGAGAATACAGGATAAACAGTCTCTGCAGGATTTGCAGAATGGAAAAGTGAGACTGAAGTCAGCTCAACACTGTGTGCTAGGGGATGAAGAGGGGACAAAAGGGGCTGCTTTACCTCAAAAAGTAAGGAAATAATAACTAAAAAAAGCAGGCTAAATTATAAAAGTTGGAGATTATTTAATTCTTGTCCCTGAAAATTTTGGTTGGTGCCTTGGTGGTGCTTCATGAGCACCATGGTGTCCCCATTACCTTCATTCCACATGCCAAAACTTTTCTCCCTTGGGTTCTGGAGTCCCCCATCAGTGGGATGAGAGATGCTACGTCCCAATATATTTACATCTAGACTGTTCTGGAAAATAATCTCCATGAAGGAATCCAATTAACCACCTCAGAGGCACCAAGGGAGGATGGCTCAGTGGAAACACTTTCATTTAGGAGGTCCTGGATTTTGTTGCAAACTCTTGGAAGATTCCAAGCAGAATGAATAACTTTATGGAAGCTGCCAGTCCACAAAGCTGCATTTGCAGAAGGAAATGGTGACATGAGCTGTTGAGAATGGGCAATAATTTCCTGAAGGCTCTGTGCATCCACCTTAGGATGTGGGAAAGAGCACAAAAAAACCTGGGAGTGTTTTCTTAGATTACAGCTGAGGTGCATCTTGTCCAGTTCTCCCCACAGCATTTCAGGCTTACACTTATTGGCATGAAAAAAAAATAACAAAGGCTGGTTGGAACAAACCACTTCTTTTTAGCACTATAAAAATTGTGGCTATTACCTTCCCAGCATCCTCTCAGCTAATGGCCTGAAACAGGACCAATATTTGATTTCTACTTGCTGTATTTACTTTATAAATAGATACTTCATGGGCTTCATTCTTTACTGAGATTGAATTAGTGGGTTAAATAGATAGAAATATTTCTTACTGTGGTATACTGATCTCTTAGCATCTTGCACTGACTTGATAACAGGCTAGCAGGAGAGTAAACTTAATTATTTTTTAAGCTGTAGACTGACAATGGAGAACACTGAATATTTCTGAAACCGAGATCTTCTTTTCTGTCATTAAAAAGCCAGGGAAGTCTGAAAGGAGTGTGAGTTCAAGGCACATATCAGTGTGATTATTGAAGGGTTTTCAGAGAGTGGCTTATCACCTCCCCAGCTTATTTACCTGATAAACCAGAGCCTTATGCTTCAAAAGCCCCAGCTGCTCAATCCCAGCGTGGTAGCCACCTCTGAGTGAGGATGAGCCCACTCTGATGGTGCTGGCAAGCAGGACCTCACCAAGGCCTTTTGCTGCAATCTGCACTTCAAAAACACCCCTGCAAATTCTCAGTTTTAATAAAAGCATGAACTGCTTGATGTGCAGGGGGGTTTTGCTTCCTTAGTTCTGCCCTTTGAACTCGATTTCTTTGTGAGTGAAGGTGATGGAGAAGCTGAAAGGTGAGGGTCTGTGGTTTTGGGAGTAGTGGAGAGGATGCACAACCCGTCCCTGTGAGCTGCTGATCTCTGCCAGCCACTGGGACATGAGATTAAGATCTAATTTCAGATGGCCTTTACCAACCCCAGTGTGAGCAGCAGTAACTTGCAAAAGCAATAAACAGCCTTTGCATTGGCATTTGCACCCAAAAGCTGCTGCTGTCCCTGGGGAGGTTCTGTGAGGTGTTCCTGCATCCCTGAGCATCCTTTGCCACCATTCCCTGGCTCTCCTGCCTGTCACCACAGCCCCCTGCTCCAATCTGCACATTAATCTTGATTCTAAACCATCCTGCAGACGCTGCATGCAAATGTACTGAGTGATTCAAATTGGTTTTCTCTGTTTGTAAATGTAGTGTTCTGTGACTGCTCAGGGGCACTTGGAACATATGCTCCTTGATATCTGACATTTTTCAGAATTCCAAGCAAGGGAGGCTGTTTGCAGCGTGGGCTCGTGTGACCTGTTGTGCTGCTGGTCCTGTGTGAGAGCAGCTTCACATCTGTGGGGGAAAAGGTTTCTTTTGGGATGGGGGACAAGCAGCAGAATGCAGGGTGTCTGTGAGTTAAGCAGCACAGCCCTAACCTAGTCCCAAAATCTCGGTTACAGCAAAGTCTCGTGTTCAGGAGGTTTGTGTGAAAATTGCATTACTTATCTCCCTGTTTTAAATTGTCTCTGCAGAGCCTGGTTCTCCCTGGGCTGGTGATCCAGAGGGGTGACCCTGAATGCTGCTCTCAGCCTCAAGTTAGGGCCAAGAGCCCTGGGAAAGGGGCTGGGGAGCAGGAAGGGCACAGGAGAGCCTTTTGCTGCCCCTTTGCACACCAAACCCCACGTTTTCCTCACCTCCACATGCTCCTTGCTGCTCGTGGTGAGACTTCTCAGTCTCTCCTTGTGCAGTGACACTCGAAGGCCATTCAGTGGCTCAGGTCACTGCCCTGTAAGCAGGACAGGCAGAAATAGCTGAAACTCCTCCTGCTCTCACCTGGGTGTCCTGCCCATCTGCTCTCAGCTGAGGCATCCCTGGAGTACCTGCAGGGCTGATGCTGAGCACGGTGGTGTTTTCACATCAGCCCTAATGGGCCCAGCTGCAAACTGGGGAGAGGAGGAGTGGGTGCTGTGCTGTTTGGCCACTTCACTGCAGGGATGCTCCCCGTGGAAAACCAGCCTGGATTCACCCAGCTTGCATCACCTGCTTGCAAGGCAGGTGATTGGTTTATCTGGGTGAGGCAGCTGAGGGTGCTGGAGGGCTCCTGCATCTCCTGTGGGGTTCCCAGGTGCAGCCCCACATGGAGTGTGGGGTTTGCAGGCAGCAGCCCAGTTTGGTGGCCAGAAATCACTGTGGTGTGTCCAGCGGGAGGCTGTGGTGCTGCTGGGCTGGACCACTGCTCCCCAGGCTCCAGAGACACTGCCCAGGGACTGCCAGGGCTCCAGGGCACACAGCCCTGTTCCTCGAGAGCCTGGCTGCACCACAGGGCTGCAGGCACACACCTCAGCACTAATTCCTTCCACTGAAAGGGAATAAACACTCTAGCAGTTCTAGATAATTAAAATTCATGTTATCCTCCACCAAGCTCAGACAATTCTCTGTTGTCAGCACCTCCAGAGGTCCTGGTTTAGCTCCTTCTGGTTCATTTAATGATGTAAGACTGAGAAGGAGAGATATTCCTTTTATTGTTGATGTGTAAGGCTTAGAATTAAACATCTCTGCTGGTTGCTGGGTACTTTCTGCTACTGCCAACCCCGTGAACTCTTTAAACATATGCTAATGAGCCTGACTGGCTCCCATTCCTTCTGTATAATCCATGAAGGAAGAAAAGTCAATCTTAGTCGTGCTTCCTAATGGCCTCTATAAGTTGTAGTTAGCACAAAACCACTGTGAAGTGATGGAGATCTAGAGTTAAATGCATGAATTAAGCAGAACCCCTCTGACCACACTCCATTAGAAGAGAAACTGTCTCTAGGGAGACAAAACAAGATTTCTCTTTATATATACATTGTAAGAGTCACCCACTGATCCTCCGGGCTTTTTGAAACATTACTGGCACCCAAGTGATGTGGACAGAATATAATTTATCGATATTGCTACAACTTCCCACCCAAGATGTTGCTGGAATACTGATGTGCTGCAGCATAATGAGGTTTTGAGGGAGTGTGTATGTTATCCATAGCACTGCTTTCTCTCCTGCACCTGACTCCTCAGCCCTGATGGAAATTTGAAAGGAATTCTGTGTATTTTAACAGTCCGTTATTGCTTTTTATGTTTAACATTGCTTTTAAATGCCTTTACGCAATTTTTCTGGCTTGGCCAGCAGCTGTTTGTGTGTGATTTGCTCAGAAAATAGAGAGGGGGAAAGTTGTGCAGTTATCCTGTGATGGATTAATGCAAAGGGATAGCAGGGTTAAAACCTGGTGCAGTGGCATTGGGCTGGTGAGGCTCAGCCATGGGACACGAAACTTCTGCTCTTTTAAGGAGAATCTTTCCATTTGGAGCAGGAAGGAATAAGCAGTCCTTGCACAGACTGTCCCCACTCCAGCACTGTGCAGCTGTTCCTAGCGAGGTTATGATTGATTACAGCAGCTTATGCAGTCAATGGGTAAAAATAAGAGACTAAGAGACCTCGTTTCCTGCTTCATGATCCTGCAGCTCCATTCAAAACTCAGCTGCTAGGCTCAGCTTCTCACCTGAGGGGTTGGATGAGTGCAGGGGCTTCTCTGCTGCCTTGACACAACCACCTGATCTCAGCTTTTTGAGCTAATTTATTTCTCATTGTGTGTCTTTCTGTGGACAAACAGATACCAGATAAGAACCTGGAACTCTTATTGGCATGCAGAAATTGTGTGTTATGGGATGGGATTGTAGAAATCTTGGGAGTTATTTGGATGATGTCTTCTTGGCATGCCTCCCTTGCATGAGCTTTCCAGAAAGGTTCTGCTGTCACCTGTGCTGTTTGGTACCAGTACCAAAAACTCGAATGGCTCTTTGGAGTGAAAAACTTCAAAGAGTAAAAGTACAGAGAGGGTAACAGCAGACAAAATTTACTTTTTCCAAGAAATGCAAGTGAGTTCATTCTGTCACAATGATTTGGGCAGACACATTTCTTACTGTCACTTTTTCGAATTCCCAGGAGTGTTCTCAGAGGGTCCTCCGATTTTCCACAGGACATGTTAGGACATTCCAGCCCTTCCAATAAAGAAACAAAAAAGGAATATCTTAATCTATTGTGAGAATTCTACTAGACATTGTTTGCCTTCTGTATTCCTAAGGATGAGAATGTTTCTGCAGAGCCATCACCCCAGGAGGGAACTTTGCAGATCCCCACAGCTGGAACCTGCAGATGGTCACAGAGGAGGGATTTTTGTGTGCCACACACTTTGGCTGCTCTTTCACTGTCACACAGTGAATGTGTTTGTCCTGTAAAGCCACAGGCTTTGCTTTAGCTCTGTAACATTGCCACATTTCTGGGTTTCTCTCTGATATTTGTTCTTCGTGCCCTGCTCTCCCCCATGGTGTTTTGGTTTGATGCAAGGACTTAATGGGAAAGCAATTGCTCAGGGAAATGCGGTGCCTATCAGCTGTCTGATCACAGCTCCCCATAAATGGAATTAAACTGAGGCTGTGTCAGTGTAAAGGCTCCACAAAGAAGATTTGCTTCATAAAATTCATCTTGCATATCATGCCTCTCTTTGTGGGTAGTGTTCAGAGGCTCACTGCTCTGTTCCCATAATCTACCAAATAATAACAGTTAGCACTTACATCTGCAAATCAATACTCAGGCTCTCGCTCCTAACTGTAATGAAAGTTTGTTTTTGTGTGAAACAGTAACTTTCATGTCTATAAGATTGTTGCATTCTGTATTTCTGTCAGATTTGATGACAGTCACCTCCTGAAGCTTTAACAAAAGGCAGAAATTCCCCTGGTGCTTCTGGCAATTACACATTAGTCTTTGTGGAGGCAGAAGATTACTTGCTGATTCCTGTTTGCTGATTCCATTATGTATGTATGCTCTAGTACATAATGGCTTGTTAATCCCTTAAAACAGCATGGCTAGGAATATTCCTTCAAAACCATATTTTGGTTCAATTGAAAAAAAAACCCCAACAAACCAGCCATCAAAAAAGATGAATTCCATAGAGTCTCTTATAACCACTGGGGTTTTGAAGATGATCTCTATCAGGGAGCTCATCATTATGGGAGCTGGACTGTGTGTGATGTGGTGAACTGTTTCCTTTTGAAGATATTAATTTTCCTGACACCGATTTGACGCAATGTGCTCGCAGTCAAGCCAGGCAAGAGTAATAGAGCTGATGAAGACAGCTTGGTGTGTTATTGTGCTCTCAAATAATTCTGTTAGGGTCCAGTCTCTCTCTTTCCCCAGATGAATTCCTGTTTTCTCCTGGCAGCCTTTGCGATCACTCAGCTGCAAGGCTCATCCAGAGCTCCGTCCCCATGGAGAGCTGTGGGATGGTTTGGCCTTACTTGGGTCAGATTTTACACTCTCTTTAGGAGATACTTCAGCCTTGCTTGCAAAAAATGCAGTGCTGTATGATGCCATGCTCTGTGAAATGGGATTAGGACCTGGGAAACAGAATGGCATAAAGGATTTGGCCCTGTCTTGCTTTGTGCTTTGGTACAAACCTTGCCCTGCCCAGCTGCTGTTCCACCCTGCACTGCTCTGTGCAGCTCACAGGCCCGTGCTTTGGAGCTGCCTCATGGAAAAATGAGCACAACAGCCACAGAGAAACCCTGCAAATTCCCTTGGAGCCTTTTTGTGTTCCTTGTACCCAGGCTTGTCCCACATGGTGACAACAGTGAAAGGTCACAGCCTTGCTGTGGGTCTGAGGGGAGGACAGGACAGCAGAACACCCCTCTGCAATTCCCTCCCTGTTGCTGGGGTGTTGTCCCTAACAGCTTTAATAGACAGTCCTGTCCCTGCAGAGCTCGTGATCCAATAGGAAAGATGGAGACCTTGATGGAGAGTGTAATACCATCCATCTTTGCACGTGGGGAAAAGAGGTGCAAAGAGATTGAGCACAAGGTCGCAGAGGAAGTCCTGTGACAGGACCAGGAATTGAATTGCTTTCTCTGGGGTCTCGTCCAGTGCTTTAATCACAAAACGTGCCTTCACCTTTGTGCTTTTTTGTTATTTAATCAGCTGAGGAGAAGAAAAATGCAAATTGATTTAATTAAAGGAGAGAGCAAATTTCTAATTTCAGGCTGGTTATGGTTATGGAAATTTTGGGGAAAGGAGAGAGTAAGTATCTGTAATTTTTCTTTTCTTGACAGATGTATTTTCATTGACACAGCTGTGCAAAAATTATATTTATATGTTTTGTGACATCTAATTTTAGCCTTGGAGCAGATCTGATGTTGGGTTACCAAGAGGTGTCATTTCCTGGCTTGCAGAATAATCCTCCTTCTGGCAAAAAAATCAGTCCTGTTTCTTCCCACAGATATGGTTTCTTCCTTTTAAGTGTCTCTCAGAATTATTTTATACTCAATGAAGCAAATCCTCCAAAGGCTTCATTATTCTGATGGTAGCATCATCTGATTGAATATTTCAATCATAATGTCCTTTGGAGAATTTTAGCAGTTTCCACTTGGGATGTCAGAGGCTTGGATTTGTGCATGTTCCTGAGGTTTTAAGGAACTGGTGTAGGAAATTGAGATAATTTCAGATGCACAGAGTTCATTGGGGAGGTAGATGGTAATGTTTGGCTGTTAACTGGAATACAGTAAATCATCCCTTTCCAAAAAAACACAAACACAGCTTCTCTGAGCCCTGGTCAGCAAAGCATTTAAGCACATTCTTAGGTTTAAGCACGTGAGTGTTGTCCAAGTGTGTTCCTGCCATGCGTTACAGTAAATTCAAAGGGCAGTAAAGTGTCACTTGTCAGATCCAGCTTCTGGGGACATCATGAGGACAGCCCACAATTCCCAACTGCAGGAAAACCTGTAATGTTTGCAGTGTGTGCTGCTGAGATTCTCCCTGTGAGCACTGTCCTGTGATCCCCTCCTCTCAGCCCAGTTTCCTTCCCCTCACATCCCCACCTTGCTGGCAAGCCTTGATTCTTTTTCCTTGCTCATTGAAAAAAAAAATTTTTTCAATGACTCCAGAAAGAAATCCAGGTTTGTTTTGTTGAGTTCTGACAAGGACAGCAGTTTCAGGGCTCTCTGAAGGCTGTGACAGCTCTTTGTACCTCATTTCCTCCTTCCCCTCCCCTCTCATCCCCTGAATGATTCTGGTACCCACCTTGGAAGGAGGAGCTCCTCAGGCTGACATCGCCACCTCTGAATTGCTGAGGAATCCTCGGTGAGGGTGTTCTGCTTCTTTCAGCCTCACGTTAGGTTTTATGAACTTTAATGAACAGTATGTAATAAATTTGCCGAAGAAATTGGGTTAGCCTGTGATTAACATTCAGAGTGATGCAGATGAGTGTACCAATGATGGGAACATGTGCTCACATCACGATGAAATGCAGATGAGAGGCCCTGGAGCAAGCCCAAGGATGTGGGCCAGCACAGTTTCATCTCTGTCAGCTTTAATCTGATCTCGAGTGCCACTGCTACCGGCCTGCAGGAGGAACCTCAAACCAAACCTCGACACAACTTCAGTGTTCTGTTAGGGGCTATGAGAACATTGCTTTACAACAAAGCTCCATACATAGAAACCTGAGCCACTGTCTCTAAAAAACAATATTTCTAGCAGTGGGGAAGAGCAGGGGAAATGGTTGGAAGGTGCCTCTAGGTTTGGTTTGCCTTTTATAAACTTTTTATACTGCTTTACTGAGCAGCCGTTTCAGTCAATTGAAACCCAGCTGAGCCCATCGTCGTATGACGGCATCGTTGTGGGGAGCATAGAGAAAATTCCCCCCCGACCTCCCTTTTAAATGAAGTGCAAAGTAATGCTGGGAAGGGAAAGAATAAATCAATTTTAAGTGGTAATCTATGAAGTTGGACAGAAAATGATGAGAAATGAAGCAACTGGTCATAGGAAATTGACCTTGAAAATGGTGTTTATCTGGCGGCCGCAGTGGCAGAGCCCTGCTGCTGCTGTGGGCCTGAGAGGGAATTTAAATCAGAGTTTCTTTGCTTTGAATCTCTGTTGGGTTTTGGGGGAGTTTCTTTCAGGACTGTGCTTTCTGACAGTTGTGCCAGTGGTGCAGCTCAGCAGCATCTGCCAGGCAGGATTTGTACCTTTGTGGCAGCCTGGTATTTTACTCTGTTGCTTGAAAGGCTGCACCAGTCTGGGAGTGGTGGTTGTAGGAGAAGGGTCAGGAGAATCACTGTGGTTGTGTAACAGATACATATGTTAAGGACAGAGATGGTATTTTTACCTGGCTTTTAATTTCCATACAAATAAACTCATTAAAGCGAGCGAAAGGACAAATGAGTAATGCATGTCACCTCTGCTATTTTAAACTGTAACACCTACTTACAGCAGAAGGATGGCTATTGCAGTATTATACACATCTTATTTACAGTGAGGGGACAGCAGGATGTGGGAGGTGGAATATATTGAGTTTTCACTGAAACTCTAGCAGAAAACAATTGGCAGAGTATTTCTGTGATCTTTGTCTTGTAGGGCAGGTGGTCAGGGGTCTGTCAGATTAAATAAATGCTTTTTGGACAATGTTTTTCTGCCTTTTTTGTGTGCATCAGCTGTGTCCATAAGTGACCCTTATGCAACTCGTTGAGGTGGGTCATTTGCTGCTCTCAGCAGCTGCATGCTGGGTGTCTCAGGAATTCCCCACTAAAAGATGAGGGTACAAGTAGCCAAGTGCTAGACCTTGGAGAATTTATGGTCTTGGTGGCCAGAAAAATAACCTGATATTAACCTATAAACTTTACTGAAAGGTCAGAAATCCTTGTGTCAGTTCTGGTATGAGCCACACAGGTGGGCTCTCTGCTTTGCTCACCTTTTCCATCACTGACCTCTGCCAGATTCTCTCCCAGCAGAAGTCAGAGAGCAAACACAGGCAGGACATTTGTGGGGTAGGAGAGACCAGGACAAAACCCTGAAGTGCCCTATATTGTGTCTTGTGGTAGGCTTTGCTTCACACCTGAGCTGCTCAGAAGCCTGAGGCATTGCTCATTGGCCATTAAATGAGATGCTCCAGGCAATTCCTGCAAGCAGCAGCTGGTGTGGCAGCACCCACCTGAGCTCTGGGCAGCCAAAGGATCAGGCTCCTGGATGGGACCTTGCTGGAGATGCTCCAGCTCCAAGGCCTTTCCCTTGCCTGGGGGCATTCCCTGATCCATTCAGTCTGGGATGAGCACTGGGAGCAGAAAAGGGAAACAAAGGGAGAGAGGTGGGAAGCAAGGAGGGAGCAGGGCTGTGGGAGGAGAGGAGAGGAGGGAGCGCCACTCCCAGCAGGAGTTTTGGATTTGGATTGATCAAGCACCAGCCTTGCCGGGTTGGTGGTGTTATCCCAGTGCTTCTGCTCTGATGGGAAGCTGACAAATAATAAATCTAAGCAATGTTTTCAGACTGTGTGAAAATTAAGGATTTCGAGGCAAGCCTTCTCCAGATATTTAAAATTCAGCAAGCTTTTTTTGTCCTGGGTCTTGAGATGTTAATAACTTTGACTAATTGTCAACACCACCAATTACTATGACTGATACCTTATCATTTCCCACAATGAGCAATGCTAATTAAAATTGATTGTGCTGCTGTTCTGGCACAGCAGCAAGTTTCCTTTTCATTTTTTGTTTAAACATGAGCTTATTGTGCCTATTTGGTGAATTAAATAAGGAAAGCTCATTATTCTGATGTTTATTTTTGAGCAGGGGTTTTAAGCCACATTGGAAGCCTGTTACAAGTGTCAAAGAAATAGAGTTTGAATAAATTGTATTTTTTGGAGTACCAAAACATACACCTAATAATAATAATATTTAGCACTTTTATACCACAGTGCTTTTTACACGATCACATTTCTGCACAAACGTAACTACTTCTATTATCTCTGTAAGGTGGGCAAACACTGTTATTGCTGTTTCACAGACACTGCAGCAGATATGCCAGAGCTTTGATTCCCTAATAGCAGAGCACTTCAAGCTATTCACTTCAATTAGGTTACAGATCCCTGTCTTGCAGCATTCCGAGCTGCCTAAGTTACAATTTGCAAGACTGGCGTCGCTTGAATTTCATCCAAACTTGGCCTTTTATTTCTCACTTCTTTTTTTTTTAAAGCATGATTTTTTATTTTTCCCAAAGGTAGGATCAGGAATCCTTTGCTGCTTGTCTGCCCAGTACTGTAAATGTTGATTCTGCCCATGCAGAGGCACGTAGGAGGGATGGGGCTACGTCCTTCTGGTTGGAGTTTTTGCTTCATCAGCTGCTTCTCCTGGTGTGAGGAAGGGCTGTTCTTTACTGGGTAGGAGCTGCTTGCAGGGAGGAGAGATGGCTGAACAACAGCATGGAACTCTGAAACTCCCATTATCTATTTCCTGTTGTACTCTGAATTTAGCTGTGGCTTTACATCAAGTTTTCCATGGAGAATATTTATGGGATATGTTATCATTGGAAGATGTACCTGGGTTTTTTGGCTATTCTGCTGGTATCTTCTCCTTAAGTGGCCAATTGCAGTTAATAGCACAAGTCTGTGACCTTATCCTGCTGGAGATTGATTTAATCTGAACAATTTATTCTTTCCATGATCAATATGAAATGAGTTTATATGTAATGGATATAAATGCATGGAATTGCCTGAGATATTCCTTACTTCCTCCTACTTAGTCCATAAAATGAGTTGACAATTTCATGGTAGTTATTAAAAAAAAAAAAAAAGTCTTTTAAAGTATTCTGCATGTTGCACTTTTTCATAAACAAGATCTCCCTTAGGCTTTGACAGAAAGGGAACCCATGTTTGCCTGCCTGGTGCCTTGTGTGAGCAGCTATAGAGGAGTTGTCAACCAAAAAAAATTTCATATTTATTGGGAAAAAACTGAAAAATCTGGCACTTGAAACCAAGATTAAAATATTTGTATTACAGAAACACCACCAGCAAAAATCATTTCTGAAAAGTAAATATTTCAGTCCTGAACACAGCTATATGACTTTCCCTTGAGCACTGATTTCTTCTGATCCTGATAGGAGTTAGGAGCAACCCTGGAAATCTGTAGAGCTGCTTATGCCCAGTGATCCCAATGCTCCTTGCTGGGAACAAGAGGACCTGGCCAGCAAGGCCTTGTCCCTCACAGTGACCAGGTTAATCTGTTTGTGTGGGGAAAATGCTGGAGAAGTGAAAAGAGTCACCCAGTGGAGTTGTGGGAGCGTGGGGTTTGTTTGGTGACACCGAGGGCATCCTTAGCAGGGGAAGCTGTGGGATACCTCAGTGCCAGGAGTGTCTCCCTGGAGCACAGCAGACCTAATTCTCCTCTCATCTCTGCTGATGTCTCTCCATGGACTAGGCTGAAGCAGCTCGTGGTTTCTGCTGCACAAACTCAGAGAGGAATCATGGCTGGATGGCTCCCTTGGTGTAACCAGCTGTATGTGGAGGCAGAAGTTTTTTTGCTTTCTTCTCTAGTTTCAAATGTCCCCTGGAGTTTCATTGTGAAAAGTCAGTTACGAAAATTGAGAGTGTGAAGCGGGGGGAATGTGTCATTTGGGTTGTGATTTGCTGTTAATTAAAGTTTAGTGTGACACATCCTTTATGTCTGGGGATTCCTGAGTCTCATCTCAGTGGCCTGGGTAGAACAGAGGAGCATCTCCATCGAGATCAATGCTCATTATTATTTTCCTCATTATCATCATGATCCTCATCAGTATTTGTTCTACAACACTGGCTGTGGAACAGAAGCACAGGCAGAGATGACCTTCGCTCCTGTTGAAAACCTTTCATTTTTAACAGATAAGAGACTCAGGGGCTGGGGACAGGAAAGTGACAGTGAACTGACAGAGAATTAGATCCAGCTACTCAGAAGTCAAAATCAGCCACCTCAAGCACAACAAGCATTTGATGGTCTCACCACCTTGCTTTATTGGCTGACCTCTTGTAAAATCTGCAAAAAGCACCACAGGAAAAGATGTATCCCTTCAAGTCAGGGACTTGGACCTTTCTGCTTAAAATGTTTAAAATCAGTTCTTTTGGAAGGTCTGGGACAGAAAATACTCTTGCCAACCTAAGAACTCATTGCTTCTGGTTTGAGATGGAGGAGGAGGTGTGTGATTTCTGAGAGTCATCTTCTGACAAGCAGCTGATGATCCCCCAAGCATCCCTTCAATGCTGGTGATTTTCCTTTTTGCTGATGCAAAGTCATCTGGGGGTCAGGAAGTGGATGGCATTGTTAAGGCTCTCCCATGGAAATGGTGGGATACAATCAGGCTGGACTTAAGGAAAATGATTTTGATTTATTTCCACTTAAAACCAGTGTAGGATAGTGAGAAACAAACACCAAAACTAATACACTTCCTTCCACTTCTTCTCAGACCCAAGTCCAGTTTTTCATGCCCAACTCTCCTGCCTCCTCCCTGCCCAACAATGCAGGATTTTGGGAATGGGGGATGGTGGTCAGGCCATAACAGACAGGCTCTCCATGGGAGTCATGTTAGGTTGAAAGTGTTTTGGTTAATTTATTTTTGTCTAAATGCTTATGTAAGGGTTTTGCTGTTTTTTCAGAATATCCACGTACAAATATATTAATTTCATAAAAGAGAGGACGGTGCCAATTTATTACAGAAAACAAACAGTACCCTTATTTTTTCCTGAAGAAAAGAAGGTTGTATGGCAAGTTATAGAATTAATGCATCACTAAAAAAAAAAAAAAAATTAAACGTCTTCCTCCCCTTCCTCTCTAAGTGTTGAGGATCTGTTAAGCTTCACCCCAATGCTCATTTTTGCTGCATTAGTGGGTGCTCTGCAATTCAAGCCCTGCACACCTCTGTGTGCTCTGGAAGTTGCTCCAGGAACCTGGTTTGGGGGCACGTTTTGGTTGCAAACACATCAGCTTCAGGAGGTGAAATCACTCGCGTCCTGTTGACACATTTTCTGTGTGTAAGAAGAGAACTGGGGACCCAGAGGAGGTGCCAGGCTGCTCCCTGTGTGTGAGTGCTGTAGCCTGGAGGGTTTGTGCAGCACGTGGGTGAATGGGCTGTGGCTCTGCTTGCCTGGAAATCTCCCATGACCAAAGAACTGCAGTGATATTTGACCTCTCCTGGTCCTGAACCTAAGGGTGTCCCCTTTGGGTGAGGTCTCTGCTGCTCTTTGCAGCCAGCTACAGACCTAAAGCTTTTTCTGCATCTAAATGACTGGGGAGAGGCTGCACAAAATACTTTCTCTCTTGGGAAAGCCCCTTTTATGGTGATAGGGGCATTTTACCATTATGGATTTTCCGAAAACAGATCTTATTGAAAGCCAGCAGGATTGCCAACATGCATCTGGATGTGCTGAGCAGCTGCTGGCACCCAGAGCTGGGCGTTGGGGTGGCTGTGGGGTTGGTGGAGGGTGATTTGCACAGCACAGCTAATGAGCACAGTCCCTCCAGCATCAGCAGCTCATCAGAACCGATCAGGAACAGCCTCTGCTGACCAGAATTATGGGAAAGCTGTGTTTGGTGCATGACAAATAGCAGGGTGTTGCATATTTTTCATTATTAGCTCTGAATCCATACAATTAGTGGTAGAAAAGAAAATAATATTTATTTATCTGTGAAGTCTAATGATAAAATAATAACCAAGGAAAGTATTGATCCCTCCCTTGACCACTCTCTCCAGTGGAAGGTGTGAAAGGGGGGGTTGGAACTGAATTATTTTTGAGGTTCCTTCCAACCTTAACCATTCTGTGATTCTATGATAAAATAGGAATTTTCATTTTCCCACCAGTTTGCATGTACCAGAGTTGGCAGTACATCTTGTATGAACGTTAACTCCACCATCCTGTTCTCTTCCCTTCCTTCCACCAAAACTCACCTCTTTTTTCCCTTCTTGTTCGTGATGAGGAATGTGTGTGCTCAATGGATAGAAAGGACAAGGTGCCTTCTAGTGACACCAGGAAGAAAATGATCCGGGGAGTTACAGACCACTAAGCCTTTCATTTGTACCTCGTAAACTGGTTCAAATGATAAGAAAAAAAGAAAACATTTGGGAAACGCTGATAAGATCAGGCTTATCCAGTAGAAAGGTAGTGTAGGATATGGCTGGAAGTGATAGGGAAAGCCTAGGCTTGATGACCCAGCAGGTCACTTACAGTCTTTCTCTCTTAATCTCTTCGAAGTCTTTGAACTTGTCAATACCAAAGGAAGAGAGAGGAACTGGTTTATCTCATTTATTTACGATGCTGAAAGGTCTTTGCAAGGCCCCTTGTAGAAAACAGTCAGAAAGACAAGGTGGGTGGGTAAAAGGGAAAAGCAGAGTCAGGAATCAAAACCTGAAGTGAAGATTAGGAATAACTGGGGAATTTTCACCACTGCAGAGGGTTGAACCAGGGGTTCCTTGTGTGTTCCTAAGTCCCATAGGTCTTTGGTTTGGGATGGAGAAGAGAGGCAAGGATAGCCAGATCTGGGGTAGCATAAAGCCTCTGGGGTCAGTCAGGTCCAGAGAAGGCAGTGAGGGAGGACAGAACAACCTAAACAGTAAATACATGACATAACCTCCAAAAATGTGCTGTGTTAGTGAGTGGCTTTTGCCCACCCTGTGGTTTCACTTTGGGTTTGATGTGGTCAAACCAGAAGCCAAAGTCTTTGGTTCTGCAGCCCATGCAGGAGGAGATCTTGGTGGGGCTGCTAATGGGGAGATGTTTTTTCCCTGATCACCTCCCCATCAGGGTCTGCAGTGCAGGACCAGCTGTGCTTTTTCGGGAGCACAGGAGGGTTGGACAAACACGAATACAGTGTTATCTAAAAGGCCAGCAATGGTACTCAGCGTCAGAGCAGTCTCATTATTGAAGGAGCCCAAATTAAGAGGCTTCATGTAGAATTACTGGGATTTAAGTTAATTTTTTTCCTTCCATTTAAACTCTGCATTTGTTTCTTTTCAACAGCAGTGTCTGTCTCTCTGTCCTAAACAGAGGTTTTGAATAAGGGTTAAACAAACATAATTTATTTGCATTCCCTGCTGCTCTGTCACAGCTGACTGTGTTCCCTGCACCACTGATTTAAAAGACAGCCCCACCTCTTAATTGATGGAGCCTCCTGCCTCCCTTCCATTCCTCCCCATCCCTCTGCGTTTCCCCACCATTTTTAAGGGAGAAGAACCAGTGGATGTCCCTTTGAATTCCAGGGGAGGAAGCCCTGGATGCTGCTAATGAGCAGCGAGAGCCTTTTAAGGAACTGAAACATTGCATTGTTATGATTTGGGAAACAAAAGCTGAATTAGAACTGTAACACTTAACTATGGCATCCCACTTTATTTTCCTCTAATGCAGGCTAAGCTGCCTTACAGCAATCTTTTAAATGTAATGATTGAGACTATTATAGGAAATACTATACAAAGCAACATTTTTTTTTTCAGCCTAAATAATAAGTAGGGCAAGGTTTTAAATGAGGCTAGAGTAATGAATGCTGTACAATAATTTTGATGATATATTTCCCCGGAGGATAAAGTGGAAGAACAGAAGCAGGCTGTATTTAATCATGCAAAGTTAAAGGAATGCAGACCAACAAATATTTATAGAAATGTACGGATTTTCTAACCTCTTCTGAGATATTCTTGCCCCTTTCACCTGGGAGACTTCGCAGAAGTTCAGGTCTTTCAGCGTGTAATAATTAGGAGGAGGAATTGATCACATAGGGTCAAGTGTTTCTTTGATGTAGAGCACAGAAATTCCTGCTTCCTTGCAGGCTGGAGGACTCAAACAATGAGACATTTGTTTTTCACAGCTCTTTCATTCATCAGAGTGTCTGAAAAGCTTGCTTTGAGCAGATACACAGCATAGGATGACACATTCTGCAGCTGCTCTTCACCTACTACCGACCCAAGGAGCTGTGTCCCCACCAGAGCAGGGCACAGTGCAGAGATCCCCTTCCCAAGGCAGCAGAGGTGCCTTTGTGCAAGCACAGTAAGGGGAACTGTGAACTGCATTGCAGAGGTGAGACCTGGGCTTCAGTGTGCTCAGCAAACTCAGAATCTCTGCCCCATCACCAGGCACAGATCCACAAAGGCCATCCATCCTCCTCAAAGGTGCTGCTCCTCAGCTCTGGCCTCTTCTGTTTGTCTTGAGGACAAAAGCATGGCTTCAAAGGCTAAGGGACGCTAAAAAAGTCACTGCTGACACCTGGCTTGGCACGTTCCGTGTTGTTCTGCATGGATGCACTTGTGGAAGGGTCAGACAATCCATAAAGTTAGATAATCACTCCATAAGATTGGGTTGCTTTGTGTTTTTTTTTTTAATAACTGTTAAAGTAGGGTGTTTCAGTGGAACTTCAGCACAACCTCCAACAGCATCCACTCAGCAGAGGCAAAAACCTGAGGGTTTCTGTTCTGCTGATCAATACTTACAGCATCTATTGATTTCCAATTTAGGTGTTAACTTTTTAGCTCTTAGAAGTGCTCTTGATATCAATTTTCACCTTGCCTGGTGTTCATTACATGCTGAACGTTATGGTAGTGAGTGAGCTCGGATCCCATCTGGAGGGACGATTAATTCCAGCCACTCCAAGACTGCAGCCTGCAAAGATTTACTCGCCTTGCGCAAGAATTGTGGTAGCACGAAAAATCTGTGTTTAAGGCAGTGACCTGAGAAATGCTTTCACTCCAGCCTGGCACTTTCTCCTCTACTTTCCCAGCCTGTGTAGTCATCTCTGAAATCATAGAATAAGCTAATAAATAGTGCTGTTTATTATGTTCGTGTTGTTTCGGCGTAATAATTCACAGCCAAAGAGCCCGGGGTGGCGGGCTCAGGTTGCTGGGTGGCTGGGTTTTGTTTAAGCAATAAGACACACATGATAAGCAGCGTGTCCCTGGGTGATTGTGCCTCCAGTAGTGTTAGGAGGCACAAGGTCAAAAGGCTCAGTGACTTTAACTACCTGAGAAGTGCCGCGTAATCCCCTGCAAATGGGCTGTCTACAATGTCTTATTGCTGTATCAGAGAGGGAATTATTTCTTTTTAAAGGCAGCCACATGAATTCCCTCTATAATTGGCACAGGGCTGACATCACTGACTGCCAATCAGAAATCCGCTTTGTCTTGGATTTTAACACTTTAATTTCAAGTTGGGGTCATCTGAACAAATTGATTTTTTTTAAATGATGTTTTATCCTCTTTGTGCTCTGAGTCCCATCTGCCTGTTCCGTGCTCTGTGTGTGCCTGCGTTGTGAATTGCTCTGCAATGGCTTTTGTGTCATCATCAGGCACAAAACAGTGACTGCAAAGTCCTTGCAGAGTTGGTGACATGGGAGCCATGGCCTGGCTTGTGGTGCCTGGGACATTATTTAGGCTCAGAAGCTCCAGGGAGTGATGGGAGGGCAGACAGCCAGGTGAGCACCTCGGGATGCAGGCTGGGATCTCAAAATAATTGTGTAGCCATCAAATTCTTTCAGCCCGTGCTGTCTTTTCCTCTTTATTGGCAAGCATAATCCCAAAATAATAAAATAATCCCGATTAACAGTTACTGTTGGTAAAATAAGCACACCTAGGTCGAGCTTTACCAGCCTGAGCAGGTGAGGAGCAGGCTGTTTATCCCAGTGATACTGAGGGGACCATAGGCAGCTGCTGCCCTTTTTGGAAGGGGCGGATGAGGGATCCCAGATGGGAAGATTTCCCCCTTGTTTCTTCCCACTTTAAGCCCCAGCAGAAGCAAAGATAAAGGCACAGCCCACAGGAATTTCTCTTCAGCCCCTTGAGCTGGTTTCACTGTCTTCCAGCCAGCAGCTGCTCCTTCAGCAGGGGAGAGGAAATCCTGTGGTCCACCCCAGAGAATGCTTTTCCTTTGGGAAAATGGGAATAGATGCCAGGGGTCATGACTTCTCTGCCTCAGTCTGTCAGTGGGTGGGACAAGGGCATCTCCGGGGGAGGATGTGAAATCCACAGCCAAGGAAATGCTGTGGAAGTTGCTGTTCAGCTGCACTGGAATTTAGGGACAAAGCAAGAGGAATCCTCACCCTGTTAGAGGGCAAAAATTTGACAAATAGTTTTAAAGGCTTAAAAAAAATCTATCTTCATAACCTGACTGCTGTGCTTTTTTCCTTAGGTATGTTATAGAGGTAATGATACTTCTACAGTGAACTCAATTAACCTTCTGCAGCCTCCCGTGTGACAGGGAATCCTAAATCTTCTGAGTGCATGTGCAAAATTTGAAGCTACTCTGAAGTTAGCATTAATAAATGCCCTTTTCTAATTGGTGCCCATTTGTTTGTTTTCTTTTCCAGTGAGAAAGACATGGTGGCTGTGAATGGAATGTAATGTTCATGGTTGGAAAGAGATTTCCACACAGGAGAGAGGTATTTATCTTTTTTTTTTTTTTTAAGAATCTGCTTCTTGTGTGCAGATGCCTTTGGAGTTTCTATTGTTCAGTGATGTTATAAGATGATCTTCAGGACTTTAATTCTCTGCATTGTTTTGCATAAATGGACATCCCTTGCCAATAAGAGTGATTTGATTCTCCTCTGATACCCAGTGCATTTTGAGTGTCCTTTAGAAGCGTTGCGGAAAAAGGGATGGGGTGAAAAGCCTGTGTATTTAGGGTGAAAAGCCTGTGTATTTAGGCTTCCACAGCCCAGTTTCCCTACAAAACTCCCTTCTGCTCTGTGATATATCCTGGTAGGTGCACCCTGCATCAGGAGACTCAGTAGTGTTTGCTCCTGCCTGGCTCCTGAGATCTTTGCATGAACACATTCTGTGCAGAGCAAAATGTTTCATCTGGGAGGGAAATGTCAGCGATAAATGAGAAAACAAGAGAAATGGATGATGGCCCATAATGCAAACCCTATAATATAATCATTGTTGTTTGATAAAAGAGACACTTGGAGCAACTCTCCGTGCCCTGCTAGGTATGTCTGGATTTATTATTCAAAAAGACACAATCAAATCTCTTCATTCCGTTGACAAATGGGAGCTATTCAATTCTGTATCTGCCTCTTATTTATAGCATATAGAGGGGTGATTTATATGCTGGCTGCAGATCTTCCAAAACAGTTTTAATTAGCAGCATTGGCTATTAGAATGAGAGTCCTGTAACTTCCCTGTCATACACATCCCCTTAAAACTGAACAGAAATCTTACTCTTTGCCAGGCAACGTTTCTCTTATTTTTTTGGTGATGCCAGAAAGAAAATACCACGTGTGCTTTAGGAGCTCAGAGGTTGAATTGCTGCTGAGGAGCAGGCAGAGGAGGGAGAGGAAGAAATTGCCATTTATTTGTGAGCCTTGGGAGGACAGGGCAGTCCTTGGGGCGTTGGCACCATCAGTGACTTGGAGTTTGAGGACACAGTAAGAACCAAACACACCAAGGCCAGCTCAGGCTGGGAGTACTGGCATTCTGGGATTCTGCTGTGCCTTTCTGTGTTTGGAGGAGGTTGGATCTGAGCTCTCACCTCCCTGTGTCCCGTGGTTGGAGCGCTGATCCCTCCTCTCGGAGCATCCTGCGGCCAGAGCGCGCACACCGATGTTTTTGCTGGGAGCGTTGTCAGAAGATGTAAGCAAGCATTCCAGCATTCCCCCAGCTGTTCCCTGCTCCACAGAGCTGCTCTGGCTCGTGGGCTAATTGGTACCCCTGAGGTTCAGAGCAGAGGCAGGCACGGCGCGGGGGGCAGCTCGGCAAAGGCACCGGTTTGAGTCTCTATTATTTTCACTCATCTGATAGGAATGTGATCCCTTTGAGACCACAGCCTATCTGTCAAACCTGAGATCAGCCAACAGGTTCAAAAGTTATTTGGGGAAGCAATGAGTGACAGAACAATTGCACAGCTCTTGTTTTTTTCCTGAGAAACCAGGCTAGAAAAGCGCAGGAAACATAAAGAGTATTTTTTGTGCTTTATGCGGTGTGTGTAGCATGCAGAATGCTCTGTTGTTATGCTTCCACTGATCTTTTTTTGACATAAGCAATGCAGTCATTCTGTCTTTGCATCAAATAAGTCTTTGTACTGCTTGTCACCAGCTCACAGTGTCTCTGTCTGTGTGTAAACTCGGTGTTTGCTACATCCCCCTGTCACAACTGTGCTGCTGCCTGCAGCTGGGTGGTTCTGCTCCAGCTCTCGGTGCTTTACAGTGATGCTCTGTTGGTGATATTTACTCTGGAGAGTGAGAAAATCTTAGGAAATCTGAAGTTTGAGGTTGAAAATAACATGAAAAGAGAGGACATGAGCACTGGACCTGGCCACAGAGGTTTGGTGTCTTTGTCTCCTCCCTTGGAGGAGGTCAAGGAAAGAAGGCACAACTGAGAGAGAAGATTGGATGAAGTTCATCACTGCTCTGCCAACATTGTATGTTTGTGGTGCTTGGGAGACTGATGGGAAAATGAGGACATAGAAAAAAATTCCTGCTACAAGCAAGCCTGAAGTTAATGTGGTCAGAAAGAAGGAATGGAAATTATTCCTGCAGTTTGCAATGGGGAGGTGATGGACTCTGCAGCTGTGACAGCGAGACATCCACGGGTAATTCACAAATCTGGGAAAAAAACTCAAGTTCTTGGGCTGAATACAAGTCAGATTTTTTTTTTAATCTACAGAAATTGTGTGTAGGTATTTTATTTCATTTTCTGGGCATATTGATAAAGCACACTGGTTAAGCAAGCTTTCAAATTATTAACATCTTCAGCCTTGTCTTCGAGCCAAGTGAGCAGTGTTTGGTGAGCTGTCTTTGGGCATTACACTAAGTGCTTTTCTACTGCAATTCTAATAGAGTGTAGGGCTGAATTTGATAGTGTTACCTATTAGTGATTAGAGAGTGAAGGGCTTTCAGTGTGTCTGTACTGCAGAGTTTGCTTTGATTGATAAATTGGGCATTATGCATTTCATAATTTTTTAATTCTGCCTTGAAGTAATGAGATTCCCTCTTCAAATTCCTCTTTTCACTAACATTTTGAAAACATTTTGGAGCTTTGAATAGGGAAAGAAAAGAAAGAGGAGAGAACAGTTTTAGTCATAAACACTTATATTGTGCATTATTCAGTGGCACAGGCTGAACTCTGCTGGAGAAAGGTACTTGTAAATGACCCAAATATTAACACTGTAATTATTGAGCATGGATAACAGTTATGAATTTTTTATGGATCAGTCAGGGTAGTAAAGTCATGACTGCCTTACAGAGAAAGGTATGATGGGAATATGTAGGAAGATGATTGAGGATTCCCTCTTCACATTTTCATAGGGTTTTTTATAGGGAAAGTGCAATCTCAAAGAACTCAGGGAATATCCCACTACCCAGTGACTCCAACAGGAGCTCCAGCAGTGCTCACTATTAGGATATATATATATTTATTTTTCTGAATCTGGGGTTTCTCTGGTGAGAGCTCCTGCCCTATTCCTCTCCAGCTCTTGAGATTAACCCACAGCTGCTCTTCTATCAGTTTTCCAGTTTGTACCTACCCAGCTTCTTGCCTTTTCTTCTGCCACATCTATTTTCTCCAGACAAACCCAGTTCTGTTTTACTTTGGTTTTTTTTTAGAGAAGGGCTGTAATATATTTGAAGTGTCTGCCATTAACTTTTGAGATTCAGTGACCTTTGTTAATCAGGAAGGAGGTTTTTTTGAGGTCTACAGGAAGAATTAATCATATGTAAACTGTTTGCTTTAAAAAGTCTCTTACCAAATGTGGGATTTCCCAGGTAGCTTTCAAAAGGTCAGAGGCTGGAGGCAGCAGCTGGAGAGCACTGCAGGAGGACAAACCTTCTCAGAGCAGGTTCAGAATCAGGGAGAGACCTGTGGTAACACATGGCTCAGGGGAGAACCCATTGTGTTTGAGAGGCTGGACTCAGGCCAGAAATTTGGAGTATAAGGAAGCAATGCAGAGTGGCACCGTGCTGTTGCACCATGCTGACATTTGCCTGCAATATTCTCCTATTTCAAAAGCAAGTTTTTGTGCTTTCAACAAAACGTTCCTTGGCCCTACAAAACTGGAAACAATATTTGGGTGAAAGAAACCACGATAATTTTGGATAAGTTTCCAGCAGCTGCTGGTACAGTCCCTTCTCCCAGGTATCCAGGGAGTTGGAGTCTCTAAAGGAGAAGCTTGCCTTGTGGACCCAGTTTCTGCCAGCTCTTGGTGTGGCAGTTCCTGGTCCATGGCTCCAGAGCTCATGCAGACTCCCAAAAAGCAGAGAGGCTTTTCCCCACAGGGGGGCTTTCTGTCTTGGATAAACACATTTGATAAAGATCAACTTGAGGGATTTCACAGTGCAACAACTCCCTCTCTCCTCCAGCCTCTGAAACAGTGATTATGGGTCCTTCTAGCTCTGGGTTAGAAAAGAGTTGATGGAGAAAAGTGCAGCTGTCAAAAGCGGGGGACAGTCAGTGTCATCAATGCCCTCAGGGCTGCAGTGTCTTGGTGTGCAGGGTCTTTGCAAAGGAAGATTCTTTCTCTGAATTTTAGAGAGCTCTGCCAAATCCTTTAATGTGGTTTTAATGTGTTTTGCTGTACTTAGTAGTGGTTTTTACCTGCTGTGTCTCAGTGAAGCTGATTTTGGAAGATGTCTCACAAATTAGGTACAGTGCAGCGAGTGTTTGGTTTCCTACATGCAGCTCTATTGTTCACCTCCCTTAACTCTGCAGTGGAGCCTGTTCTGAACTTGCTTTCAAGGTTTTACCAAGTCTTGGTGAATAATTGCATTTGTTGTTAGAGGGAAGCCCATCTGGAGGATTGCACTCACAGAAGCACACCTTGTGACAGAAATGGGAGTTTTCCAGGCTTTGTTGCCCATACAGGGGAAGCACACAGGTGAAGGGAGGGAGATGCCACCCCACCAGCCACCCATTTGTAGTGTGTGCTGTTCCTCAGGGATGGATTCAGGGCCTGATCCCAGCCACTCTTCAGAGGGGCCTCACTGCAGGGTGGCTCAGAGCCCAGGGGCTCCTCCAGCTCATCCTGCAGCAGTGGAGTGTGGGCATTGTTCTTTCTCTCAGTGATTACAGGACAGAGCTTCCTCTTTGAAGAGTTCATTCCCCCAAAACCATTAATGGAAAAATTATGTGCTAGAAATGTTTCCACCCAATCCAGAACACACAGGAAGTCTGGATATGAATGATTTAAAGACTATGGGAAAGCATAAAGATGTTAAAGTGAATTTACTACTTTGTTCAGCACATAGATTGTGTGAGGGGTCTGGAGTATGAATTAAAGAAAGGTTCCAGCCATGAGATATTACTGTTTAATTCAGACATTAGTACAGCCAGGGAGAAGACAGTAATGTATTGCACATCTAAATAGGATTTCCATACTGGATTGCACCTGTGATCTATATGGACAGTGCTGCCTCTGTCAGGAGGAATAATGTGATGGGGATAATAGGCAGCTGTGGAAGGATTTACCTGGAGCAAGCTCTGGTGTTAATAGCTGGCTCATATCCCAACCTAACTGTGAGAGTCCATTGTTACAATGTCCTGTTGGATGTGAGGGACGATGTTCTCCTGACCTTCAGCAGCCTCAAGGCATTAATGAATCACTCACATCTGCCACTTGTTCATGTCAACCAGCAGCACATTCTGTGGGACAATGTGTTTAAAAACAAAGGGAATTTTTCTTTTAAAGGCAATTTGAAATATGGTGTTGTCAGTCATCTGCTGCCACACTTTTGTACTGAGGAGGTGGGACACTACAGAGCCCATGTTATCTTCATTAAATTACTCATTATTCAAATAGACCAATGCCCCATCACTTTTTATTCATCCCTTCTCCAATTGACAATGGCACCAGTTATCCTTGCCTTTAAAAATATTTGCAGATGGTACCTAGACTTTTTAACTGGTTTGTTCCTTTTTCCTTTTCGAGGTCAGGTGTGCCAGTTTCAGTCAAGGCTGGATAAACTTTTAAAGCATCATTTCTTGTTCTGGTTTCTCTAGGTCTTTGCTTTTGGCCACTTCTGTTTACAGACCTGTGACTTTCCTGGAGCTTTCATTTCTCTTAGAAAACCTGGAGGAAATAGAGGTGGCCAAGGAACAGCACTGTGCCTGTGCCATGTGTGTGCTACAAGAGTTGCTTCAGCCCTCTGGAGGCTTTCTTCCTCCTGATTTTTTTAAAATCTTTTTTTCCCCCAGTTTAAGCATTTCCAGCAATGGCTCTGAAGTAATCCCAGAGCTCTGTCTCTTCCCATTTTTTGGCTGAGGAGGCTTTGCAGTGTGTGTTGGAGGGGCCATCCACCCGGGGTCTATTGCACATGAGCAGCTCCGCCAGGTGTTTGCTGCTCTCTCTACAAACGGCGTTCTCGGAGCCGTGCCGTGAGAACAGATGGGCCAGAGAAGTACCTTGCTCTCAGTGGGTCTGGAGAATGAACTCATTATCCAGCCAGTGGCCTGTCACACCAGCCTCTTTTACCAGTGGCTGGTGCAGAAAACAAACCCTGGAAAGCAGAACCTCGCGGGGCGGGACCGCGGCCGCGCCAACTGCAGCGGTGACGCTCAGCAAGCAGCTCATTGGGGGTGAGGGATAGGGAGGGAACATGGGAAGCCAGAGAGTTACAAATAGGCATCAAAAAGCATCATAAAAATGACAGTAAGAGCTGCTTTTGGGAGTTAAAAAGTGTCACGTGGAGAGGGGGCACATTTCAAGGCTGACTCTGAGATGAAGGTCTCGTTCCTTCCTGAAAGGTGGCTGGTGGTCTCTTTCTCCAGGCAGCACTGACAGAACCAGGGGACACAGTCTCAAGCTGCACTAAGGGAAATATAGGTTGGATATTAAGAAAAAGTTTTTTACAGAAAGGGTGATAAAGTTCTGGAATGGCTGCCCGGGGAGGTGGTGCAGTCACCATCCCTGGGTGTGTTTAACAAAGCCTGGATGTGGCACTGGGTTTAGTTGGGATGTTGGGGCTGGGTTGGACTCGATGATCTTGAACGTCTCTTCCAACCTGGTCACTCTCTGAATTCTGTGAATTCCTTAGGTTGTACCTCCACCAAGTACTCCCTAAAAAAGGCCAAAAAGTATTAACAGAGCATGTTTAAAGAGCATGATGTTTAAACATAAAAAAGGACACAAACCTTCCAGGTTATGTTAGACCAGAGAGGTAACTGAACAGCTTTCCATCTTTTTCCTCTTGAATGCCACCTGGGAAACACCTCTGATTGTGCTCACAAGGTTGAGGATTGCAGGAGTCCTCTGAGGCTGCTGCTTTGGTTGCTGGTAAAGACTGGAAAAAATTTGGCACTAGTTACTGAGAGGAATATAAAAAATGTCAGAGCTGGCAGCAGTCTTGGAAAGAGAAAGTGCAGAGTGGGAAACTTTTGTTTATTCGTAGCAAAATCCACGAGGAGTGTGGGGGAAATTGCTGTTACCCCAGTAAGTCCTCCTGTGTGGGAAGAAGTGGGAAGACACGCCAGCTTTCAATTAGGCAGAAATTTTCTGGTTTTAAAATGGCTAAAGACAACAAAAATATGTCCCCACAGACTCCTTCTGGGGTGTTTTGTGTTAAACTGGTGCCTGACACAGCTGGCACGGCGATGGTGCGTAACCTTTGCAGTAGGTGAAGAGCTGGAGGCAGACAGATGTTCCCGTGTCGTTGGCTGGGATTGTGCATTCCCTGCCCACACAGATGGTCCTTTGGAGCACCCTGGCAGCCTCTCCCTCCCCATGCCCCTTCCCACCTGTTGGCACTTACAGATCCAACAGAAGAATGGCTGAGATCTGGGAAAAGCAGGACAAAAAGATCCAGCAGCACTTCTGGCTGTGAAACAAGGCAAGCTGTGTGCAGTGCATAGCAAGGAAGCCAACAATGAGGGCTCACCCCAGAGCAGGAGCTTTCTGTCCAGAATCCACTCTGGTAATTCACCAGATTGCAGCATGGATGGAATTACAAGGGATTTTTTTTTCTTTTTAAATGAAAGGGAGCTTCTGTTCTGATCAAAATTAGGTGATGCTCAATTGGATTTGGTTCTTCTCCTGCGTGCTGAGCTTTATACAGAGAATAAAAAAGGCAAAGAAGAACAAATTGACTCTGGAAATCACCTCCTACAAACTTGGCTTCAATCCTGCCAGCCCTTCCTATAGGAATGAGCCTCCCACCCACACAGAGCAGTTGAAGTGGAGAAGCCCCTTTCCAGAGGCAGCTGCAGAGCCTTGTTAGAGCAGTTTCAGAGGGGTTTTCAGCAGACTGCATTCGTGCTGCATCCCAGGGACACATCTCCCTCCTGCTGGGACCAGACATTTTCCCCCTTCCCCATCTCCCACCCTTTTCCTCACAGCAGGAGGGAGCAGGAGTGCTGCCTGATCACTTCCAGCATCAGCACAGGTCGGGGTGGCTTCAGCCCTTCATGCAGAGCTGGAAATAAACCCAGAATAAGCTGAGACCTCAGTGTGACTCATGTCACTCCATTCTACAGGTGAGAAGAGCATCCAGAAGTGAAATACAAAGCTGTGAGAACATCACTCAGCACTTCAGGCTTCCCTGCTTCCCTTAATGGTCTGTAGGGAATCTGTCAGGCTGGGCAGTGAGCTGGCACAGGTTGGCCTGGCATTCCTGACCTCACAAGGACCACACTGACTCCCAGCAGTGGGAAAACACAGTCATCACTATTTTTTTTCTAATAAATCATACCTTGCAGTTATAAAATGGAGCAGTGACTGCAGCTGAATTTGAGCAGGTTTAGTTGGAGGGCAGGGAGCTGTCCAGCAGGGAGTTTGTCAGCTGCTGCACCATGTGGCCCATCACAGCTGTTTAAGGAATAGCACTGTATCATGCAGAATATTTTGCAGGCAGGCACTTTGCAAACCCTGGAAAGTGTTTTACAGATTCTTCTGCAGAGGAGGTTGCCAGTCAGTAGCATGGTTTATTTATTTTGTTTGGTTTTCTTGGGTTATTAAACATGTTTTATTTATACAGTGTGCTTTCTAGAGAACCGTCTGCATGCATGTTCTTAAATAAAGCATCTGAGGGTGCTGGGCTGTTCTTTGTGTGTGTGTGTGGGGCCATGATGGTGCCAACAGGCAGCTCCATGGGGTCTGCAGGAGCTCTGGAGATGTGCATGGAAGTGCTCAGTGAACTGGAAGGAAGCACTGGTATGGAGAGTTTGTGGAGAGAGAGTTTGTGTGTGGCTCCCTGTGAGCCCCACCCGTGGCTCATCCATCCCCTGTTCCACCTCAGCTCCTCACCTGCTGCAGTCCTTTCCCAGGCAATTTTAGTGCAGAATCCAGAGTGACTAACTCCAGCCATAACCCTTTCAAGCTTAAGCATGGAAGTAACCTAGTGTCGTGAAAAAGTGTGAATTTGTGTGTGTGTGTGTGAATGTTTGCACCATCTGTTCCCTTTCCTGCAGCTCAGAGTGAGGTTTCTGTCCCCTTTGCTCAGCTCACACAGGTACCTGTGGTGCTGGTGTCCTCCACAACATTGCACAGGCTTTTCCCACTAGAAAACATCAACACATGGGCACAGGTGTATCAGTGCAGTGCAGGTAGAAATTTATTTTGGCGATAAACACCCTCCTGCCTTTATCTCCTCTTGTCATCCTCTTAATTAAATTGATATTCCTAAGGTGTATTCAATTTAGGAATTTGGGTTTTTTCCTACTGAGAAGCCCAAGTAGAAGGAATTGCGTGCATAATGGAGTGGCCAGCTGGCAGAGCTGTACTGAAATACAATTTCTGCATTTATAGGTTGGTTTTTGTCCTAGCAATCTGCAGAGCAGCCAGTGGGCAAGGAAACCCTGCTTATAAGAGCAATTTCCCATGATTATTAATGTCCTGGAAGCTGAAATCAAACATTGCTAATCCATCACTCACAGGGCTTTGACACCAAGCCATCACAAGGAGGGAAGTGTCGTTTAAGTTGTGCTTTGACTGTAATGGGTTTTGAGAAAACTAAGATTATCATCTAGAACAAAAGTCTCCAGTTGGTGTCACAGAATGAATTTAAAACTCTTCCACTGTCTTTGGCCACGTGGGAACTGCTTGTCTCCACACACCCAGCTGATTTCTCTGGAGCAGGGAATTTTGTAGCTGGGGCTATTGCAGTTTATTAAAATGAGCTGTAGGTTTTCAGTGGCAGCTTAATTCACAGTTTTCACATCTTGGCATTTCAAATAATTTTAATCAAATAATTAAATTCAAATTATTTTAATAAATTTAATTAATTAATTTTTAGGTTTACAATTTGTTCCAGAAGTAATGCAGTTTGCTGAGATTACACACATTTTCTGCAGTTTTGATTTTACTGCCGTATTCATTTAGCTCAGCAAATTTATAAAACTAATTAAAACAGAAGTACTTTTTAGATTCAAATTGTGAATGAAAACCAAGAATCTAATGTAAAATGACACTTGCAGGGAGATTAAGACCAATTGCACCTCTAGGGGTGTTTTACAACTTAGTTTTTTAAATGAAAAGCAATTATTTTTATAGCATATTCTTGGTGTGGTTGTATTGTTTTCACATTTTGGAATGCCAGGGAAGTGGGAGATTAGGTTCTGATTCAGCAGTGTGCTGAAACATGTCTGACATTAGCCATGGAGCTGGTCCTCACTGAATTCCTTGGATTTCTTGTTTGCTGAACCGAGATGGAGCTTTGGAGCCAGACCCCATTTCAGTCATCAGGGCTGTGCTGCTCCCCAGCTCTTGTTAAGCCTTGAGTCATCCAGGGAGTGAAAATAATCTGCAATTCCCAGGCCATCAGCATCAGAGGCTGCACCAGGACTTTTCCTTGTGCTGGGAGTCCTCCCTTCTGATGGGAGAGCAGGGAACACGTGGGGTTGCTGGAACTCGTTTGGTGGCACGCCACCACGGGTTCACACACCAATTACCACCTTCCAAGTGACAAATCTGGAGGGGGCAAAAAGAGGTGATCATTTAATAAATTTCTTATGAAGGCAAATGACTCATACATAAATCAAGCTGCTTCATTAAAGGGGGAAGTGGGCTGAACACGGAGGTGACAAAGGTTAACTCCACACTTGTGACACCAAACCCTGTGTCACTTCTCCTGAGCTCTCACTGTGAGTCACTCTTGCAGCAGTGCCTGTCACCATCCCCAGCTCCTCTGGCAGCACTGGTATTTCTCATGCCACCTTTCACAGCATCAAAAGCAGTCTAAATGTTAGGAGAAATCCACAATCCTGCTTTGGACAGAGGTGAAGGGAAGGCTTTGCTCTTTTTTCCTGTGCACATCTTATGAGTTCCCAGTGCCCCTGGTCCTGGTCCTGCTGTTCCCCAGCTCCTGGCACCACACCTGCCTCAGCTGATGTCTGTGCAGTGCTCTGAGCCTGTGCCTCTCTCTGGACTCCTGTCCTGTGCCATCCCTGTGTCTTTTCCTTCTGCTCTAACACTGATCCTTGCCTGCCATCCTCACTGGCAGCCACGGCTTCTGCTGAGCTGCCCACATGAAAGGTGTTTTCAGGACCCACCTCCCACTTCTGGGCACCCCTGGGCCACCCTGCACAGTCCAGGGTGTTTGTCTGACTCTGTTTTGGCTGTCTCAAAGACAGCAATTTGGATTTTGGCTGATTTCACAATCCTATGTGCAGTGAATACACAGAGAGAGGTTGTGGGGTGCTCTCAGGGTTGGATGAGCCATCCCAAACATTTGTTTGTAAAAGTTGTGGTGATGTGCTCTGTGCTTTGGGAGTTGGTGACCAATGATGGGGGCTCTCAGCTGCTGTGAGAACAGAAAAAAGCACAGGAAGGTTTTGACCACGCAAACACAAAACTGAATAATTTTTCGGTGCCTTTGGAGCTTTTAGAATTGATGAAGATGTGGCAGCAAAGAATTTACACATCCTCCTGACCCCATATGGCTGTTCCCCCTGCAGTTCTCTGCTCACATGTGCAGCATTCCTCTCTCCTCATTTTCTTACACCTTGAGCAGGAACAGGGCAGGCAGAGAAAGGCAGCACGAACACCAACCCACCATATGTTGTTCCTAATGATTGAGAATGGTGGGTGTGCACAGTGCTCTCCTAACATATTCCAAGGGCCAGGGGCCTGTGGCACTACAGCTGTTGTGCTTTTATTTCCCCCAGTCCTCTCCCCTTCACTACCACATTCTGCAGCCAGGAAGTTGAGGATGCTGTTGCTGTGAGACACCTTTGGAAGGCACCTCCTCTGTGAGGATGCAATTGCTGCCACTTACTCCCCTCTGAGTTACACAGCCCAGTGCCAGGGAACATGGTTATGATCAGGGAATTGCATTTTTTTTTTTCCTCCCAAACCTCCAGCATTCGGTATTTTTGTCCTCATCCCTGTGGCAGAATCCACCCAGATTTGTGGTTGGTCCCAGTGCTGCTTTGGCAAGTGGAGAGCAGCAATAGGAAGGGACAGTAGAATCCTGTCATTGCACTATTAGTTCATATTTTTATAAAACATGAGGAATTCAGAGTATAGCTCTTTTAATGTCTCATTCAAGCAGGCAGGAACATTGAAATGTACATTATTTGAAGCCCAGGAGACAGGCACTAGCATTTATAGTGACAGTAGAAATCTTCTTGTATTCCAAACTCCTCAGGAGAAACATTGATAGCTTTATTCAAAACAATGACACTCAGAATTGCTGAATCATGTTCCCAGAGCATCTGTCCTGGAGGAAAATCAGTGCTGCCATCCCTGTCCTGTATCCAACAACTAAATAACAACTGGGGTATATGTGTCTTCTGGTCTGGGAAATGCATCAGGATGGTCCCAGCTCTGCTGTGGTCTCTCTTCTCCCCCATTTTTAGTGGAAGATTCACTCCCTTTCTGGTGGAAGTTTTCTTGCACGTGGCAGGGGGGTCAGAACTAAAAGGTCTTTAAGGTCCCCTCCTACCCAACCCATTCTGGATTCTGTGGTTTTTTGGGCAGAGAAGTCATCACTGAATAAGTTGGTGCATTTTTAGCATTGAGTTGGCAGGGATGCTTAATAAAAAGCAATAAGGAGAGTTGGCCATTAAATACTTTACTAATCTGACAGACAGTGTTTATTTGCCATATTTTTTGATACAATGGCAAATTATCTGGCAGTAGTAAAGCCCTGGGTATAGGTGACCTTGTGGTGAATCTTGGCCATTTTATTTTCCTGAGTGCTACAGGGAGGCTTGTTTCATTTTTATGGAAGAGCTCTGAGGTCTCTGTATGAGCTCCACAAGAAGTAGCAAGATTCTGCTATTACATTAAATATAAGACCTGCTATGTGTTAAAATAAAGTGGAAACCTGCATTAGACTGGCACAAGGCAGAAATTAACCTCATATTCTGAAAGAGGCACTGATGCCATGCAGAAAATAGTCTATTTGGAGATCATTCTGCTGATATTTTTCTCAGCTATATCCTCTTTTTTCTGGAGGGGTGGGGAGGAAAACGAGCTCTCGGTGGCTGAGTTCATTTTCTCCCGCTGCTGCTTTTTTCATTGAAGTCATCATAATCCCCCATTTGTGACATCAGAGTTACTGGCTAGCGAGATAATTATGATTTCACAAACTGAAGATTATGACCTTCAAATGAGGAAGGCACAGCGGGGAGGACAGATTCCTAAGCAACAGCCATCAGATATTTGTGAAATATTTGCAAAAATGTCCTTGCAGTTTAAAAAAAAATGAGGGAGAGAGGGCAGGAGGGAAACATCCAAAAAATATTATCAGCAGAATGAGTTGCCAGCCAGCATTTTTTTCCCCAAGTTTTCCATTTGGTGCCCATGATTCTCTAACCTGTCTCATTTAGCCTTAATGAACATGAGACATTTTTTTAGCATGCCATATGTGCTGTGGTCCTTAGGAAACAAAAAATATATATCCAAATAACTTATTTTTTATGTTCTGACTCTACCCAATCATAATTTACATTTTGCACAGTTTGATGCCCATCTGCAATGTCTTTACTATCAGAAAAGGTAATAAGAAAGGGAGGGGAAAAAACCACAGGAACATGTTAAACGACTGACACAAGAAAACCTGATTGGGAGAAAATAATTTTTGTCCCTATGTAAATAAGCAGCTTGGAAAATGGGTTGGATTTGTGGCTCCAGAGGTGGGGTCATCTCCTGTATCAGCAGTGGCTTGAGAGGAGCCCCAGCAGTTTTTGGGGAGTCTCAGGGAGTCTCTTGCTCTGTCAGGGGGTGGTGAGTGGTTCCCCCCAGGGATGGGGAGGATGAGGAGCAGCCATACATCCTGAAACTGAGCCGAGCTGTGCCTCAGCTGGATCCTTCTTTTGTAATTTTGGGACAAGTTATTTAATGACCACAAACTCCCCCCCATCCAAAGCTCCTTGCAAATATTCCATCCTGAAAAGGTGAAAAGCCTTGAAAGGACAGTGATTCCTCTTCCATCCTCCTCCCTGTCCTTTAAAACACCAGAATCATGTCTTTTACCCTTGAAGCCCGGCAGGACGAGGAGGAAAGGCAGGAGTCACCAGAGGGAGGTCCCAGATAGCTCCAGTAGCCCATTTTCAGCGTGTGGCTTTGGGGCTGAGGGGTCTCAGGCATTGCAGGAAGGTGCAGATGGATTGAGCCTCTCTGATCCTCATGTGGGGCCTAGTGCGGGGCCTAGCGCTGCCGACTGCAACAAAGCACCCCAATTAACTTCAGTTAGGAAACAATCAGCGTTCTCCAAACAAACCTCCATCCACAGCAATCCAAATCAGTCACATCAAGCCACTGGAGAGATGGGATATGGCCAGGCCAGAGGCTTGGCCTCTCTGCAGCCCCACCTTGGCTACCACACAGGTAGAGTGTTGGACACAGGAGCAGGGCTCTGGAAGTGTCCCAGTTCTCATTTTTTTACTAAGATTTATTTTTTCCTTTAGTAGCTGAGTCATAAAATGTCTCCTGTCCCTCGTTTGGAATGGTACCAGTTCAGGAATGTTTCATTTTGATACCAGGAGCTGATGGGAGCTATTCCAGCCCAATAAGGCCTTCAGTATCTTCCTCTGGGATTGTACAAAGTCAGAATTGAAAACGGGTTGCAGTACTCAGAGCAGCCTTTGTGCCAGGCTGCCAAGGGTTTATGACTTACAGATTCCTTAAATTCAGCAGGTGACAAAAAAACCCCAGCATTTCTTATTTATGTGACACATAGAAGAGAAATTCCTGGTGTTTACAGTAACTCCCAGTGCTCCAGTGGGATGTGAGGAGTGATGGGAAGCAGGGAACTGTGCTGGAGGAGCTCCTGAGAGGAACCATGCATGTGGAATCACAGAATGGGTTGGGAGGAACATCTAAAGGCCTTCTAGTCCAACCCCTTGCCACGAGCAGGGACATCTTCAACTGGATCAGGTCACTCAGAGCCTCATCCAGACTGTGAATGTTTCTGGGGATGGGGCTTCCACCTCTCTGGGCAACCTGTGCCAGTGTCACCAAAACTTCCTCATCTATAAACTGGCCTGAGTGAGGCTTTCTGACCAGGTTTCTTGACATTGGGGATAAAATTCAGGATTTCTCCATGGGTCAAGAGGTCCTCCATGCAGCCAAAGTCACATCAGACCCTGTAAAATAGGGATGGGATATTTTTATGTAGCTCTGAGCTTTAAGGATATTTCCAGTGCAGGTGATGTACTGGGGATATTCCAGAGCAATCACAGCTAATGTAACTTTAACTTGGAATGCTGGAGCCTGGAATATCCCAGTGTTGTCATGAGGGCTGCTTTGCAAAGCAGGGAGAGAGAGCTGTATCCATGTGGCCAATTTACAGTCAGAAGTACAAATCCAATCCAAATCCTTCTGTCCCAGCTGAATCCGCAGCAAAGTGCTTCTGATCAAGATACAGCCTAAATAACTATTTGTATAAAATATTTAGGGACTAATTCCTCATTACAGATGCTTTGGGAAACACTGTAAACTGCTTGCAGACAATTGAAAAATTTAAAAAAAAAAGAAGGGAATTATTGAATATGTTATTCAGTGCACATGATTTGACCAGCTTTAGGAACTGCAGTGTTAAATCATGAGGCAGAGCATCTGGAGCGAGTAGAGAATAAAGGAGCAGCAGTACTGTGCCAGGTACCACAGGAACAAGTGTTTGTATCAAAACAGAATTAATGCAAAGTTATGGCTTGAAAACATTGTGTTTTGAGTGAGAATCAGGTGCAGAACTGACCCACAGACATTCCCTGAGCCTCCCTCCTATGGCTGGCCCTGCTCAGAGCAATAGAGGTTAATTTTTTTTTTCCTAGTTAATAAACAAAAAAAAACCTCATTTACTTCTTCAATTTCACTTCTGCTAAACATGAACCTGTGGCACTGAACTGAAAAAACAAGAGAATAAATAATACAGACAAATACATGGAGGAGTTCAATTATCATTTTTCCCCATTGAAACTGCCTTTTAACAACTACATCTTCTGACTGACAGCTTATTAATACTAATTATATGAGATATATGCAACATAACTAGTGCACTGGTACCTTCAATTATCTTCCCTTGTCTTCATTCCTTCCCCTGTGCTCCCATCCTCCCTTTTCATGCCCCATAACCACTACCTGGAGCTGCAGCTCAGAGCCAAAGCAAAAGCCTCTCATTTTTTACACAGGCAGGAAAGACCACAAAACCTTGTGTGTGTTTGTGATGCTGTCTGGGTGCTCACCAAGGGGAAATTCCAGCTTTGGCAGTGGTGGAAAATGCTTGGAATGTTTGGGGGAATTCTCTGTGGAAGTCCTGTGAATTTCCTGTGAAGGTGCTGTGAAGTTTTAGCAGTTGGACTCAATGATTTTGGAGGTCAGGCTCAATGGTCCTGGAGGACTTTTCCAGCTTTAGTAATTATATTCCATGGTGCCAAGTTCCATTGGAGGGCCTGTAAAGTTCCCATCCACACTGTTTGAAGTTGACACACTCTGGTTTATAAATAATTTTCACAGCTTTTCCCCAGCTCAGTGTAACCCCAGAGCTGATCCTGGGGAATCTGTGCTGGTTGATCCAGGCTGGCACTGGCTCCCCACTACCAAAACCTCACCACCTGATCTGCAGGAGCTTTTTGGGAGAGGTGAGGTTGGAGCAGCACTGACTGACCCAGGTCCTTGCTCAGACCAAGTCCCCAGCACTGCCTCAGCTTTGTTTTAATCCCTACTTAATGAAGTTTCAATTGCTTATGCAAATCAAAGCAGTGGAGACACTTAAAGGTTATTTATAATTCCTGGAAACATTATGAAATCAATCATTCCAGCCTTTACAGTGTCATTTAGATATCTAACTTTTCCCATTATATTGCTAGAACAGTTTATGTAAGAAGACAAATATATTTTGGTTTCACTTTTTATATAAGCTTGCTGATTGCTAAAACATCTATGACAGCTGACATGGAAATCAGGGAGGTTTTGATTAGGCTTTTCTGATATGCAAATGTGTGTAAATGAGTTTTATATATATTTTAATTTTTTTTTTAAGTTCTATTTATAGAGCAGGCAACAGTATCCCATAGAAATGAAAGAGTGAGTCTGAATGTTCTTGTGGGACTGACTTTGAGATGTCCTGAATGGTGCTGGGAGGCAACAGAGGGATAAACAGGATCACCAAATACCTTGAGATTTATTTCAGTAGTGTTTTTTTGTGGGTTTCATTAGGAATTTTTTAGCTGGTGCCCATAAGGAAGCACTGCTGGGGCCCTGGGGAGCTGAAGATGCTGCAGGTGATGAGCAGCCCCACCTGGGCAGGTGCAGTGGGTGTTGCTCAGGCTCTTGGTGTCTTCAGGATTTCTCCCAGCTGACAGCAAATCTCACACCTGTCCTCTGTAGAAAAAGCATAATTTTTACTGGTTTAAATCAAGCATTTGGCTCCTTGGACACTGAAAGCTGGCAGTGGTTTCCTGCAGTCTTGGCACTTTGAGCCATGAAGCTTCCTGAGTGGTTTCCAGAGCGTGGACACCAGACTGAAGAGAGGAATTGTTTAATTTTGGGGTCCTTGTCACCTGTCTTTTCAGGTTCAGCCTCAAAGAGCCAAGCTGAGGTTTCCAAACAGCAAGTCTGCTCTTATGGAGCATCTGCCATCTTCTACAAAATCCCACAGCTTTGGATCACAGGGCGAACAAAAAGCCAGGGTGGAGGAGCTGGATCCAAATCTCCCTTTTAAAAAGGGAGGTGTGGCTGGGGATTCTCATGGCTGGTCCATCCTCAGCCTTGGATCTCCCATTTCTGTTGTGCCCTGCTGGAATTTCTGTTCAGTGTGATGGAGTTCTGTTAATTCACCTGTTTTCTTTCATCTTTTGAAGTAAATTAACAGCTATTTTAGCAGTATCACTGTGTATCTGTAACATTTATTTTGAAAAGGAAAAAGGGCTCAGAAGATTACCAAGGTGTCCAGCTGTGATAATATTACCTGCCTTGTAAAGTGCCCTAGGTGACTCTGAAGATGTAAAGCAAATTGAGGATTACATTAACTTCCTCCTGACTTGCTCAAATTATTAATTCAGTATCACCAACTATCAAATAGAGTAGGGTTATTATTTTTTTAAGTATAAATGAATAGCTGTGGTACATGACAAAGTACTGCCTGCAAATAATTAAAACCTGTTTGATTGTATCTGTAGTAGAGGTTGGTATGTCTTTTTGGGGGCTTTTTTTAGTGTTTTCTTTATAATACAAGATTATAGCAGCCTGCATTCACATTCAGCTTAAATAGGCAGAGGAATGAGTGCTGCATAGCAATGTGATTTTGTAATAGAATAGTTTTACCTTGGAGATTCACAAGTTTTTTTCAGTCTCTTTGCCTCACTGCAGGGCAGATTTGTTACATGTTGCTCAGGGAGCAAAAACCCTGTTCACTTCCAGAGCTGGTCAGTGGCAGAAACACAGTCCTTCTTTCCAAAACATTTTAGTCTAAAGCATAATGTGCAGTTTTGGAAAGCTAATTCTCCCATTTTCCAAAGACACAGTTTGAGTGGTTTATCAGTTCTATATATAGAATAAATATACATATATAACACTGATGCCAGTGTTGGAAGGTGCTCTGCTTGGCTTCTCTGCATGCAGGCATTCCTTGGAAGGGACTTGCTGATTCAACATGCACAATTTTAAGGGGTGCCATTGCTGGGTGAGTGCTTGAGCAGTGTCAGGAATTCTTTTCCTTCAGCCCTGCCTTCTGCCTCTTCCCAGAAGCCTGAGTTGCCAGGGGCTGTGGGAAGCATTGCAGGGCTTGTTCTTGGAGGACATGGCAATTGCAGTGATTTAGAAGAGGATGCTGACTCACAGCTCACATTAGCAGGGCTGGAGTGGATGGCACAAAACTGTATTTAAGTCTTCTTCAGCTCTCATGTTCAGGCTGAAACATTTTTCTCTGGTGGAGACGTGGCCTTATTGATTATTCATTATTTCTTAACCTTGATACACTGGAGCAGGGAGTAGAAAGAAAAGGTGGGGATGGATAGGAGTGACTTTTATCCACCACAGTGGATAAAATGATGGTTTTGGGATGGATCCTCCCCAGTTAGAGAGGCTCACACCAGACACCTGAGGCAGGAAAGGGAACGAAACATTCACCCAAGAGATCAAAGAATCACAATTATCTGTTGGGGCAGAACCCTGCAGTGTGTTAGCCCCAGGACTGATACAGAAATACATTTTACAGTTCAGGTTCCCTGTTGAGTCAGACTTGGGTGTTCCCCATTTCCAGGGCAAGGTGTAGGATGCTGCAGTCAGTGCTGCAGTCCCCTGCTCTGTGATGCTCCAACAAGTGAGATCACTCCTTACATTCCCTTCCCTCTCCCATTAATCAGCAGCAATTTGAAATCGTAAGAGCGCTGTAGCATTTCTGTTAATCAATAACCAACTGAGCTATTCATTTTCTACTAATATATTCTTCTTTAGTGTGCAGGGAGTGGAAACTCGTCGATTACCTGTGCTGACCCTACCCAGTGCCCACGAGGGCCAGTGCAGAGGTTTCCCTGGACTTCAGGGGGTGTCTGGGGGTGCTCTGGAATGCTCCATTGGAGGTGGTGAGAGATGCAGGAAAAGCAGGAGCTCTAAAACCCCTCCCACTGCTGTTTTATCACTTCAAGACCTCTGCTCAAGCCCTCATCCCTGCAGCAGGATGTCAGCTGGAAAATTCAACACCTACGAAATTTTGCAGTAGCAAAGCTCTGATAATGAGTTTTACAAATAATTAGCTGCAGTACCTCTTTGTTTTATAGAAGTGCAATAGTTGATGAACTTGCTGTGCCACAATTAAGAGCTCATTAGCAAACAAAATTCAAGGGTAACAAATACCTTAAGGGGATGTTTTTAGGAGTATTTAATGAAATCAGGAGATCAGAGGAAGATCAGTGAGGAAATGTAAATTCCTAGAGATGCTACACACCTCCTGCAGGACCAGGGACCAGGCAGGGTTTGGAAGTCAGGACTAAAGCTCACTGGATTTGACAGATTTTACATTCACTTACAAATTTTAGTTCTTTTCCATGTCACGAGAAATGGCACTGTGTCCCCATTTTATTTTTCCCAGATAGTAAAATCCATATTTGTTTTCTATTCTGTTATTTAGTTTGAAGGTTTTAGAAAAAAGATGCATTCCTTTTGCTATGCAAGACATACCTCAGAAAATAGCTCTTTGATTTGTTTTGATCTGTTTTTCAAAATATTTTTCAGTGTCATTGAGGAAATAATGCTAACAAAAGTATTCCTGAGCTGCTCACAAAGCAACAGGAGATACACTCCATGAATCCATGTACTCCATCAAAGAGTGTTTCTGGGAACTTTTTGCTATTGTTTCTATGCTTGTTTTCCATGTCATTTTCTGTGGTTAACTCACCTTGTCTCCAGAAATCCATCCGTCATTCTCTTTGTAATGGATAAAGCAATAGGACAAAGAGAGCTGTTTTTTACCCTTGTCCTGAGAAAAACCTTTCAGAAAATTATAATGGGCTCCTAACAAACTAGAGAGCTGGTTATCATTGGGGAGAATTAATCTCTGCCTTGATTGAGAACACCTATGCCAAATTAGGAGCTACAATATCCATCTGCTTGCTGTTATCCAGCAATATAGATTTATTGTGACATTTTGGAGAAGGAGTAAGAAAACATATGAACAACTGTTGTGGTTCATTAGCCCTTTATTGGTAAAACGTGGTGCTCAGGGCTGAGAGAGGTGCAGGGAAAGACAATCCTTTGGCTGAAATCATTGCATTCATGAGGCTGTGGAGAGCATTCCCAAGGACAAGCTTACAAATGAGCTGCTGCTTTTTGTTCCCTGACTGTGAGGTTGTTGGTTTGTTTTTGGTTTTTTTTTGGTTGAAAGTGGATTGATTCAGCTCCAGGAGATGGGAGGAAAGTTTGGGGCACATCCAAAAGCCCTCTGGGGAGCAGCTGCTCTGGACACCAGTCACTCATCCCAGTGTCAGGCAGATAAAACAACCTCACCTTTCCTGCAGATCCTTTGCCACCAGAGCTGGAGAGGGCAGCCAGTGTCTGCTGCTTCTGCAGAGCCAATCTGGCAGGCCCAGGGCAGCACCACCAGGATCCTGATATTATAATACCAATTATATTTTATATAATACCAGGTCTCCCCTGGTATTTCCAGCTTAGTCTCTTACTCCAGTTGTCACCACCAGAAGCCCTTCACTCGTGGCAGGTGTCTATGAAGGAAAATCCATCTGTGTTGTCACTTTCTCACAAGTATTTAATTTTAATCCACTCTGGGGGGCTGTTGCACAGGTACAAGCACACAGGCTGTTGATTTATTTGCAGTTAAGGCTCTCAGAGTCAAGATGTTAAAGCCTTCTAAAGCCAGCTCCCTCTTCATATGGGAGAACCTTTGGAAATGCACTTTAGGTTTATGGCACTGGCTTGGCTTAATTTAATTTATGGTTCACTTAAGCGATTATTCAAAATACCAGATGTGACAGACAGTAGATTCAGCTGAAATATTACCTCACAGGCATGTTCAACACATAGAATCTGCTCTCCATATGGGAAGGCAGGGAATGTCCCCCATCCCCATCCAAGAGCAATCAATTTGGTTTTGAAAGGAGAGTGAGGCTGAGAGGGAGACAGGGTCCCTTATTTCTCCTGTAACCTTTGCAGCAGCTGATGTGAGAGTCTAACCCGGACTCTGCTGCGTGAGAAAAAAATGTGAACCTCTGAAAACGCCAGAGGCAAAGGATTTGTCATGTGTAAAACATTTGTTGCGTAGTATTTGCTGATGTTAAGTAATTCTTAGCAACTGTTAGAAGTGCAGTAAAGGCAGACAATAAAATAGTGGCAGAAATGTGGAACATCCCAAGTTTCTAAGAGAGTGACTCTTCTGGTGGCTGGGACTGTCTTTGTGAAGTGAGGGGCCGGACACAACAGCGTTGGTAAAAGTGAGTTTAGGTCACAAATACTTGCTGAATTTATCATAGAATGCTTTGGGTTGGAAGGAACCTTAAAGCTCATCCAGTTTTACCCCTGCCGTGGGCAGGGACACCTTCCACTATCCCAGGTTGCTCCAAGCCCTCTCCAGCCTGGCCTTGGACACTTCCAGGGATGGGGCAGCCACAGCTTCTCTGGGCAACCTGTGTCAGGGCCTCACCACCCTCACAGGGAAGAATTTTTTCCCAAAATCCCATCTAACCCTGTCCTCTGTCACTTTGAAACCATTCCCCCTTGTCCTGCCATTCCACACCCCGGTCCAAAGTTCCTCTCCAGCTCTCTTGCAGCCCCTTTGGGAACTGGAAGGTGTCTCCAGAGCCTTCTGTTTCCCAGGCTGAACACCCGCAGCTGTCCCAGCCTGGCTCCATAGGGGATGTGCTCCTGTGGTCGTGGAGCTGGGGGAAGGTGCAGGTGCTTTGGGAGCTGGCCCTTCCTGGTGGCAATGGCCACCAGGTATGAACAGAAGAGTCCCAGCAGTCTCTTGAGGCCTCTCTCCTTATCTCTCACCCCTTGCATTTATCCTTTGGGGCAGGATGATGTATTTAGTCAAAACAAGAGCAATGGAGACATGATTGATTCCAGGAGTGCCTCTAGTTCAGCAGGCAAGAGCTCTCTCTTCTTTTGGGGAACATCAGATGCCCATCATCTGTGCTTTTGAAGTTTATGGCCTGAGGTTCCTTCATGTCAGGGCAGGACCTATGTAGGGCACTCCCCTAGACCTTAACTATTAAAGAAAGATTAAAAATTAAACTTCCAGTAATGCAGGAACCTGAACTTTGAACTCCCCTGTGTCAGTGGAATGTTAATCTGATCTCAGCAGTACCCGATAAAGTCGATCTGTCTTCCTCGCCTAGTTAATTTTTAATCATTTCTATGGATAGAAGAGCTCTGGTGGATGGGACTAAGAGCAGGCTGCCTTATCCCAGCCCTAAATCCCAGCATGGAATGGGAAAACAGTGTGAACTAAACTCCTCCCATTGTTTATATTCTGTATACCACCCTGTGTTTGTTTACCTGAGCCTCGGTATGTAGGTTTGTTCTCCCAGCTGATGCTCAAGGGTAATAGTGCACAAAAAATCTGCTCATGTGCACAAGTTCACAGGATACTGTCAGGCTGTTAATGGGAACAGTATTTCCTAGGTCCACAGCAAATGTTTGTGGCAGTGCTGACTGGGAAAGAGGATTGATCCATTCAAAAATAAAACCGCTTTTAGCTCTGGTTCTGGGGGGATTCAGTGCTGTATCCAAAGGTGCTTCTCTCAAACTTGATAGAAATATTTCAAATTAACTTTTAAAGCATTATTTAAAAGATAACATTTTGATTTTGCTGTTGGTGAATTTTGCAATATTCCTGTTGTTCTGCATCAACACCACAAAGCCAGTGAGGGTGTCAAGATTAATGCTCCGTGTCAGCACAGCACTGAATGTGCTGAGTTTTATCATCAGTGGGAAGAGAGGGGACCCAGAGATTTCAGAGCTCATCTCCATTACATGGACAGTTCCAAATTATAGTGCTGGGATAACAGCAAGCCCAGGCTCTTGGTGACACAGAGACACTTTAGCCAAAACCACTCCAGACTTCCCTGAGAGGTGCCACCCTCTCACTGCTGGAAGGGAACAGGGTGATCCTGTTGGTGCCACTGGGGTTTTTTGTGGGTCCAGGCAGTTCCCATAAAAAAACAGCCAAAGTCCTTAAAGGGAAAGGTGTGTTGCTGATGGCCAAAGGATCTCAGCAGAGAAAATCCGAATTACAGGGTCTCCAGGTGGCTGCAGGCGGGGAAATATTCCCTTAAAAATGGTCTGGTTATGATCAGGGAATTGCATGACTTTACAATATTACATTAAAAATGGACTTTCCAATATCACCTTAAAAATGGACTTTCCAGAGTCTGAGCTGTCCAGCAGCTAAAGGGCTTTCAGAACCTAACCTGAGTTAATTATCTGAGTGTAGGAAAAAGCTGGATCAGCAGGAAAATGTAGACAAGATGAGGCAAGATGCTGCAGATGCAATGCAGGGAACAGATGTGTGCACTTCTATCCCTAGATTATCCCAACATCTGCATAACTCATTTGGGCAGCTGTAACCTGGAATGATGTTGAATTCCTATGTTTTTTTCCCAAGGCAGGGTGGTTAGAACCACTCTGTTGGCCTGATCTCAGATCTGACCCCTCCATGCCTGTCTGTCCAGTGCCCTTTGGGAGGGCTAATTCTGTCTGGCAGTGTTGGAGGTGACAGCTCTGTGGAAATAATTATCAGAAATGCAAATCAACACAAGAGCATTTTTTTAATACTTCGTGCCTGGAGCTGTGCTAAACTTAGCAGTGATGAATAAACAGCACCAACATTCCCCTCCTTGAAAGGACAAAGAGCTTCCTGGTATTTGGGATGTCTCTGGTACTTTTGCTGTCTCAGTGTAGCCAAGCCTGAACATTTAATAACATGAGCAGGCCCTCAAAAATTAGTGGAATTAATAAATGTTGAGTGTTTTCATTTCTGAGCCTTGGAGGTGTACTTAGCTAACATCTTCCTCTGCAACTGAAAGGCTGGGAAATTACTCCTGGTTAATGATGGTGAGATACTCAGGTAATCACCTTATTTCAGGAGAAAGACTTTCAAATAAACTCCAAGAGACTTGTGATAAAAGAGCAGGAACTGGCAATGTTGAAATATGAGCCTCTATCATTAAACCATTTGCTCTTAATTAGTTTTTATTTGCAATATTGACAGCTAATCTCTTCTCTCTATTTTACCTGTACAACTTCCAGTGACTGGCATAGTACAGTACAGAAGTAGCTGAAGATATAATTTGCTCCTCTCCACGTAAGATTTCCAAACCACACAGGAGTTTTTAGGAAAATTAAGATGTGTAAGACGTGTGTCCAAAAAATTCCAGAGCTGACCCTGATTTCCCCTGTTTTAGAATGACAGACTAATAGGATGCAGCCCAGTGGCCTGGCTAAAAAAGTGGTGGGATACAATTGCATGTCTTTCAACACCATCCAGTTTTTGGGAAAATAAATAAATAAATGAATAGGCAAATAAATAAATAACTTTTCGTTTCAACAAGGTGACATTTGCTGATGTTCACTAATTTAGGAGAGACTCATTTATGCATGTTTAATCTTCACTAATGATGACTCCAGGGCAAGAAATGAAAATAAGTGCAGTTAATAATACGTGTATATATTATTAACACCTTTACTGATAGAGAGGGCCCTTTTCCTGGTAGATAAATGTAGGAGCAATTTGTGGGATAGCTGAGTGGCTCTGGGCTGTCAGAAACCTCTCTCTAACTTTCCAAAACGTGAAGAGAAGGGATATTTGGACAGTAAAAATTCTCAGCTGATCAGCTGTTAAAATTTGTATGAAAAATATTTGTAAATACAATAATCAGCCCAGTTTCTTAGGTTTTAGGGTGCTCTGTGACAATGAAATTATATGTATTGGTGGTATTGTTACACCCTGATCTCCTCCTGCCACACAAATACTGAGAGGGATGCAACCCTTGAATTCAGTCCTGAATGCTGACAGACAAATCTTATTGTGAATATTAATGTGCTTGCTCTAATCATCCTGCTATTTTTTTGTGTAATTTACTCGATCAGGGAGTTGGAATTCCCTCCTAGCTGTTACAGATTCAAGCATTTATGCAAAATCCTCCAGTCTGGAGATTTACAGTGGATTATCTACAAATATTTGAATACATTAGTGCAGCCCTTTAAATGCATTCCCTTTATTTACATACAGAACAAATAACAAGCCACTTGAATGACAGCACTGTAATTCCATCAAGGAGCTCGTGTCCTGAGAAACCAAAGGAATAAACTGTTAAGAGGCCCACAGGTTTGGTGGAGCTCTGCCTGGAATTACAGCTCCATAACCTGGATTTCATTCATTTTTTGT
>VYZP01078995.1:34386-64711 GCA_013400635.1 Hypocryptadius cinnamomeus | reverse complement strand
AATATGACATGTGACCATTAATGATGTTGATTTTATCTCCTGAGATTAGCATGATTTACTTCGGATGGATAATAATGTCATTTGCTTGATGCAGTAGATCTGTTTACGAGCTGATTAAATTGTAAGGCCTTGCTTCATTTCATGCTATTTGGTTTACAGCTTCATTACTGCAATCACAAAAGCTGTGGAAATGTCCCACATCCCATGTCACAATAAATCATTGTTTAAGATTGCAGCTATGTATTTTAGCATTTCAGTTTTGCATGGACCATGCATTCCTTAACAAATATGTGATTGGGAATACATTAACAAGATATTCTGCAGCATACTGCTGCAGAAATGTAGAAAATAAGCCTGAATCTTTTAATTGAGATTAAGGAAGCACTTGAGTAATTAGCTGTAACAAATTACCTTATTATTTAGACAGTGAAGTAAACGTTTTTGTTGCAAGGATGATTATCATAAATCTGCAGAAAAGTGACAGTCAAACAACCATAAAGGAAACTTGTAAGCAAACTACATTTTCTGCCTATTACCTTTTATATTTAAATAAAATTTATCAGAGACATACTCCAAAAAGAATGTATTTCTTGTTCAGGGATAGTATATGTTACAAGCTATACCATCTGTAATTACTGCACTGGGAAGAATATATGCATGTAAATCACAAAGGGGAAAAAAAAGAATCTGTTAATTATAATGCCAAATGCTAATGTTGCCATAGTTAAGGCTGTGTCAACGTTTTCATTATAAACCCAGTAATAAAGGAAAGAAGGAGAGAGGGAGGGTGGTAATCAGCCATCAGAGATTGCTGTGTGCTAAAATTTTGTATACAAAAAGGCACACTCACACCATGTAAATCAGATCTATTGGAGAGACCATGCTCAGTGAGTGGAGGACCACAGCCAAACTCTCAGCTTGGGAGCAAGGGTCACTTTGTTGCAATAATTTTTTCACATTTCACATTAAATGATATTGCTATTTTTATTGTACATATTAAAAAATGTTGCCTTTATCAGCCAAATGGGACTTTTCAGAGCTGTGGCTTACCACTAGCTGAATTTGATAACTGTAGTTGATTAAGTCTTGGTTCTTGTGTGCAATTTTAATTAAAGCTTTTATATTTCTTTTGAAGAGCATGCTTAAATGATTAGCTTAAGTTGGGTATTTTATTGTAATAGAATGGAATTTCTTTTAGTTATTTTTATTCCCCCTTTTTTGTTAAATCCCCCCAAGTTGGTTCTCAGTGATTTCATGCAAACATGTCAAGTTTGCTTACATGTGAATTCTGCTGGGTTATAATATAGTCAAATGTGATTGTGAACTTTATAGCAGATCTGTGAACCATTTTCCCTTAGCAAAACTCCCCTCTCACCTCAAAGTAGTTCAGCTGGCAGATGAAGAAGCAGGAACCCCAAGAGGAACTCTACTCATATATATGTATACATATATACAGGCCTAGAGTACCCAAGGATTTCCAAATGCGTTGTAGCAATGACCAAACTCAAATTTTTTTACCAATGATTCGTGACTCAGCTTTTCTGGTTGGCCAGTGTCATGCCATTTGAAAGGCCAGGCCTTTTTTCTCATTTGTTTTCAATGGTTGATGCATGAAGCATTTTAGAAAGGGGGCTCTTTCAGGAGAGTTCATGCTTTGGATTTGGAAAGAGGCAACAACTCTAATGCTTGCAACTCAGTTCTGTTTGGGGACAGATATACTGAACTGATTTAGTTTTCCAATACATTGTGGCTGCTGGGCATAGATCTTCCCCCCCTGACTTTTTGCAGAACCAGTTCCTGTTGACATTTGTAAAATTAATGAAAATATTTCACATGTTGAAGTGTTGATTTTTCTAGCAACATTTAACTAATCAAATTAAAACAGTGATAAACATTTTCTCCTGTTTTCTAAATAGCTCTAGACCTGAGTTGATGAAAACATATCCTTGAAAACAGAGGGATGTATACGTCTTTTGTTTTGTTTCCTTTTTTTTTTCACAAAAGAATAATTTAATTGCTGTGACAAAAAGAAAAGGCAAAACAGAAAACCATGCTCTGAATCTTCATTGCTTCAGGAAAAATTTGGTAATATATTGCATCCTTGCTTAAGTGACTGAAATGTTTTTACTGCAGTTTCACAGTTTTATATTTTATAACTTTGAAATGAAACTAAATAAAGGCTCCCTCTCTTGATGAGCTGCACCTTTTGAAAACAATTTGGTTTCTAGCCAAAATGGAAATGCAAGGGCAGAATTTTTCAGGGTAGACATTCTTTCACTGCTATTCCTGTTGAAACAAAAAGAAAAATGCCCTTGAAAATCCCAACTGCTGGCTTCACTAAAAATATGTAATTTTACCACCGACCTGCCAAGGATGGGTAATTTAGTGTAATTTATGCACAGAAGAAAATCCCTTGCTAGTGCTACGAGGTGGAGAGGCTATCAGGTTGTGATAGTAGTTTTGTGGAAAAGGATGCCTTTAACCTGCATAGCTGAAGTCATCTCCTTGAACTTTAGCAACCACTGTTTATATTACCTTGGGAAAAATACAAAGGACATGTAATTTCTTAATTCCCACACGTGGTGTCCCCAGTCTGCCCTTTACCATTCCTTAAACTCTGTGATGTTTGGGGAATCTATTCAAATAAAAATAATGAATCCTGGTTGATGCTTTGAGGTTGTTTTTCTGAAAATGGTGGGAACTGTGGAACGCATCTGTGTCTACCTTACTGATAAAGCTGCTACCGTGGTACGAGTGAAGAGACTATTTGATCTCTGTGACTGAGCCCTGAATGAACAATTTATACATTCAGAAAGTTGATGGCTGCTGGAAGATGATTCATCAATCTTCTCTGCAGGTGCCTTCAAGTATAACAATTATTGAACTTGGACAGGAAAAAAAGTCAAAGATGGGTTTAAAATTATTCAGATGGATGTAATTAAGTAACAGAAGTTGATTCTCTGAGTGGAGAGACGAAAACCTGTGCAATATTTTGCCACTGGAGAATTGGTTTTGCTGCAGGCTTGTTCACGGTTAAAGGAAGCAAACTAACCTGAAAACAATTTCAAAAAAAAAAAAAATTTGGTCTTCAGTAGTAGTATCCTGGGTAGCTTTAGGCCAAAGAATTCTCCAGACTGGTGTTGAAACTCACATAGGAGAATACATTATTCCTCTGGTTTTGGATCTTATCTACATAGAATATTCTTAAAGCTCAGGCAAGGTCTGCAGATGCACTCCCTGCATTTGAATATCTAAATTGTATATTCAAGGTCATCTACATAGCTGGGGTTATTGGGTACCAAGAAAACTGGTGTTTTGGAAGAGAGCACTGCTGCTGAGGACTTCATTGGACTGCAGAATTTCAGCTGAAAACTGTGTCCAGTGATGTGGTAGCATTTTTCTGTTTGAACACTAATCCCAGAAGGGATAATTTCCCAAATTTGGGCCACCAAGAGAAAGCACTGAATTTTCCTTCGACAAACAATTTATGTTCATGAAAAAGCTTGCTGATGTCAGCACAGTTGTTCAGGCATGTACTGGTGAACATTTTCTTTGAGAGATTCCTAGGAACTGGCACTTCCTAAATCTGTGGCTGTTCTAGAAGGCATCCAAATAGGCGCTGAGAAGGGTCAAAGTCACAGGCAAGGAAAATCTACAAGGCACTGTGCACACACATACTTGCATTATGACCGTGGTGAGCCTCACTGAAATGTTTAGTGTCTGCTCAATAGCACTTAGACCAGTGAGTTCTGAGTAACTTTAGGCATCAGAACCATTTGTTTTCTGAAGAAATATAGATTCCTAAAAGATATCTTGTTAGATTTCAGGATGAGCAAAATCTCTGTGATAATGCAGTCTGATATTCTTTACTACTGGGGCCACAGAATTTCATTGAGGAGCACCTGCAATAAGTGGAGCTGTGTCTGATTGAGCTAGCTAAAGAATATGAAGAGAAATTGGGGTGGATAATTTATTTTCTCCCTTCATAGAGTTCAAAAATAGGTTTTCCAAAAAAGCAATTGTGCCTCCTTCAATTATTGAGACTGCTGTAGTCAAGCCTTTTAATGAACAAATTTTGTAGAATTTAGGGTCTCTGAAGTGCAAAGCCACAACAGAGTGTGGCTCTTAATGTGCTATATGAGCATTATGTTGCTGGCTTTCTCTGTCAAAGCTGGCATGTATCAGAATGCAATAAAAGAAAAACTATTTCATTCAAAATTAAATGGCCACATCCAATTAAAGACAAGACTGAAGTCTGAAACCGTAAAATCCATTGAAAGTTCCTTTCTGTTTTAGAGGAAATGTACCAATTGCTAATGGAAGTGTTACTCTAAACGACTGGCTACTAGTTAACTATTATGTGTTCTAGCAGGATTTGTGGTTGGATTTTTTTTGTCATTCCTTCTCCTCAGAAGATGTGGGGAAAAGAACAGAAAAGTATTGAAAAGATTTCCTTAGTCTTTTATCTTTTGAATCAGTGTCATACTAACAAAAAGATGTTTTGAAGTCTTTAACCATTAATTGACTAACTGGTTTTCTTTAGACATAAAACTTGTCAAGGCCTTGATTGTTGTGAATCCATGGTGATAGATTCTGGCTGACTGCCTAAGTACAAGGTCTCTGAACACTAGGGTAACACATTCAGAAACAGTTGGGACTTATCCCCCATAATGCCATTTAAACAAACTTAATTGACTAAAACTTTCACTTTTGGACGTTCTGTATGAGGTACTATTTGCAAGGAGAGGCCTTTTAGGAATAGAACCTAAATGACAAAGTCTGACCTCTACCTAGCCTTAGGTTTCTCAATTCTTGTTTATTTACACAAAATAAGCCAGTATGAACTGCCTAAAAATGCACTATAAGCAGAAAATCTCTTCTATACCATAATTTTTCACTAGTGAATAACCTTAGAATGAGTCCCAATTGAAACTCTATGAACAGCATAAAATTCACATACATACATGCAGTAAGACTAATCATTATCTTCATATAAGTGCCTATATGTGGCAGTCAGTAGGCTTGTTCTATATGAAATGAAAAAAAGTTTTAGACAAAACCAAAGTTTTAGATTTGCCTTTTTTTTTTTTTTTTTCAGTTGTTGTTGTAGTGAAACTTTAGTAAAGAGATGACCCTGGGATAATTTTCCTAAATTTTGAGTTCTGGGCATATGCTGAATTATAAATCTGTCTCTATAGGTTAGTGATTTTCATTTTCCATTCTTCTTTCACTGGCAAAGTAACTTGGGTTTGAATGGAAGCAGTAAGGCAGGTTTAAATAATACACAGGAATGATAAAACTCTAACACTTTTTTTCAGGGAACATGACAACTCTGGGATAACTCTTTTATCTCCAGAAGCCTTCAAACATCACAAGGTAAAATTCTTAGCATCTCTAAGGAGTTTTGAATGGCTCACATGACATGAGTTTGTGACAGTTCTCTACTCTGTAATTGTCAGGGCCTTCGCAGCTCAAAAACTTCACTTGTGGTCTCCCCCAGCCTCTGTCCACAGGCTCTGGAGCTTCCTCAGTCCCTGCCTGAGCAAGACCACGGTCATGGGCCCCACTGATCCTGAGCCTGAGCCATGGGCTGATGGCCTTGACCTCACTTTTTTACCACAAACCTGCTCTAAGGTCATGATTCCAGCTGCACACACTGGGTCTGATCCTGACCTGCAGATAGACTTCCAGCTTGACCTTGGATTTGCCTCATCACCACAAACTTGTCTAATTGTCTGAGCTCTTGGTTGAATATCAGCTGCTGTCTATGGTCCTGCCCTGCTTCCTCACTGGGACAGCCAGGACCCTGCCCTGGTGACATTGCCCTTGGCTCCCTGTTCCCTGGGAGAGCAGCTGTCCTTGCTGCTTCCTGACAGTAATGAAAAAGCTTTTTATCTTATCAAAACAATATTGCAGACCAGAACAAGATGCCAGTCTTTACCCTGCAGTAGCCATAAGGTGATTTCCAGTGTTGTTGGTGATTTTTGGGGGGAAGGCGGGAGTATCACTAAGAAGCCCATCCAGTGAAGGGAGTTCCTGTTAACAGTGCACTTGTTTTGTGAGCAGAGGATTTCTCTCAATTATTTTCCTAGAATTGCCACAGAGCTTTAACGTACACATTCCATTTTCTTTTAATGCATCTTTGAAAAAATACTCCAAGAAAAGAGGATTTTATGCTGAGCAGCTCTGTTATGAGCTAAAAATCACATGGCTGAGTTGGGACTTGGCCTTAACAGGCCCATTTTACTACAAAGTCTAGCTGCAACCTGGAATAGAGTGGAACAGTCATTTTTTTCTCTTGAACTCATAGAGGTACTGCAAACCCAAGTCAAGCAGGTACTGTACAATCAATGTGCCAGTTGTTCCTCGTAAGAGAATGCAACTGTTATTAGAGTTTAGAGTTAGTATAAACATCTTTGTGATTTAAAGGATTTTTAATATATTTATTTCTTAGCTCACCTTGGTTTTGCTAACCAAAACACAAAAAAACCACCCACCCCCAAGTCTCAATTTAATGGAAGACAATTTTTAATGGAAAAATGTTGTTCCAGTTTTCAATTAATGGAACAAGTGTTCTGAAGTAAATTTTATGTTTAAAAGTTGTATTTGTATTTATATTGATATATAAAGTTACATTTTTGCTATGCAGAATTTGGTTTTCTTGACTTCTGCACTTAACTAAGGACTTCGCTATTAGAAGGCAAACACTGGTGATGTGGCAGTGGTTTGTGAACAGCTATAAATGTGATACATCCACAAACAGAGAATGCTTTTAAGATATCTGAAATAATAACTCTGAAACTATGTGACTATGCCAGCTTTGTTAAGTCCATTATCTCAATCAATAGCACTTGTGTATGTGATATCTAAAAGGTATTATTTAGTTATTATGCAGGTCTTATTTGACTGCAAAGGCACTGAGAACCTTTCAACATGAAGGTGCAGTGTCCTTAGGCCAACTCTTTAATTTATCGGGACAAGATTATGAGATTACTCTCCGAATAATAATGTATCTTATCACTGTTTTACAGAATCAAGTTTACTGAGAACATGCAGCACAAAGCTTAACAACACAGCTGCAGAACAGTAAAAGAAAATGTTTTCCAAGGAAAAGTGTTGCTGCCAATAATGCTAGGATGCTGAAATTTATAGTGATCTGTATTTTGATATGCTGCATCCATACAGCTGGAAATTGGATGCAGAGTCAAAACTACTACTAAGAAATTGTTCAGTACTGGCAAGAAGAAAGCATCTGCCACCACTGAAAAAAGGTTGTCTAATCCTTGTAGGGCTGTGTGCCCTATCTTCACAGTGAGTGGTAACCTGTATGAAGGAATAAAAAGGGAATGTATTGTTCTCTTGTAGAGTAATGTTTATTTCCTGTTTGTTTTTTTTTTCCCCTAATGTTATAAAATAGTTTGGATATTATGTAAGTTTTTTGGTATGACTTCATGACCCTTCCTTTCCCCATGAACTAGCACCTTAAAATATTTTAGAATTATCGATTTATTAATAATAAAGATGTCAATACTGTCATGTAAAACATTACAAGAATCCCTTCTGCCAGTAATAAACAACAAAGTTGAAAGGTATGTGTTAAGGGAACATTAATAACCAGCAACACAATCTCACTAGTAGAGGTAGTGGAGAGTTGAGTGGTTGCATGGGAATTGGCGAGAAGCAGGAATAGCTGTTTGCTGCACAAGCTCATGGACATGTTCCTCATCTGTCAGTCACTGCACGGCTGTGAGTGTGAAGCACTACCCACAGGTACCCAGAGATGTTAGAGCAGGGTTCAGGCGCTTGAGTTAGTGGGGCAGTAAGGTAATCTTCCTGCTGCCATCTGTTCTGCCCAGTCATTTCTGGCTCAGCATCAGAGAAAAGTGCTGCAATTTCATCCCTGTTTCTCACTTCTCTCTTTCTCTTTTATAGTTCTCAGTTTTTCGATGAATGAGAAGTGCTGGTTCAATCTGCATTACAAGCCTTTAGGCATTTCTTGACATAGGTCATCCAAGAAAAATGTCCCTGTTCTTTCCCCATATGCTCCACAGTAATCTGGGTGCTTGTCTCAGACCTACCTAAGGTACAAAGCCCCAACAAAGCGAGGAAAGAACAAAGGGATTTTTATCCTTGGAAAGACAGAAAAAGCCTAAGCAGCTTGCAAGGCCAAAAGTTGATAATTTTACAAAATTAATATTTCTTTACTTCATCTCTGATCATTCACTTGTCCAAAAGCTGTTTCATCCAGTTTACTCGCTCACAGACAGACTGGTAATTATTATAGATTTAAGACACCTAAACTCAAAATACTGTCAGATGTGACTATTGCACAAGAGGATCAGACTAAAAGCCTGACACATTACTGCTCTTTCAGATTAGCAAACCCCTGGATGCAGGCTTCCCTCCATCATTCCTAAAATAATGCTAATCCCTATACCTAAGGTTTTTCAATTCTGTAGCTGGACAGCACCTATACTAAAAGGATTTTCCATTGCTGCTGTCTTCTCAGCAGATTAGTTATAGGAGGGGACTTCAAGAACAAGCCATGTTTGACCTGCACAGAATCTTCAGATATCTTAACTTTTTCCTCTTTAAAAAATTCACAAGCATTAACAATTAGTAGTGAGAAATATTAAAATTGTGTTTATATTTTACGAATTACATTATCTCCATTTTCTCCCTTGTGACAGGGGAAAGACCAGTGGTGCAAGACTCTAAGGAACTTCTTTATTTAAGATTTAACTTAACCCACTTTGACACAGCATAGATTATGCCATAAAGATACCACTACTGAAACTATATTTTGCAGTGCAGCAGTAAGACAAGTTTTACAGTGGAAGTGTATGAAGTATATAGACATTTGTGCTGTATTTCCAGCTTTGATTAAAAAAAAAAAAAAAAGTCAATTTAGGTATAGCTAAAAATAATAATCTGATATTTAAAACATTGATTTGCAGCCATCTGGGCCCACTTTAACTTGAGGGGCTAGGGGTTATGATATAAGAAGTGTGGTGCCAAGGAAGTGAAACGTCTTTTTCCTTCATGAAATTAAGGTATTTCATACTGTGATACACCATAAACAATGATTCTGTGAGTCACATTCCAGAAAACCCTCGAATTTATAGATCAATTGGTCTAGATTCCTTAGTTCTGCCTTGGACTATTCCTTTTCTGTCCTAAAACTCACAGTGCTATTAAAGGCTTTTCAGTGCAACTTTCAAGCTTATTGGGAGGTGAGGAAGAACAAGGTAGGATATTCATAGTCCTTTCAACAGAGATAGGAAATAGAAATATTTTAGAACTGTTTCAGTCTCTTCATTATGCAGGATTAAATACTGAAATTTTTATTCTTTCAAGCTAAAGACTTGTAATTTATTTTATCACATCTTTTGCAGTTTCCTGTACAAACGTCTGCAGACCACAGTTGTGGATGTCCCTCCTGAAATGGCACTTTCTGCTCTATTCACACCAGAAGGCAATTGGAGCTCACGTGCGAGTCTCCATCCTCCTAGCACCTCATAGAGACATCTGACCAGAGACTGCTGATGCACAGGCAGCTGGAATATGTGCTGTCTTTTACAGAGAGGGAGTGTGGGAATAAGTAAACAGAAGGGCCAGAAATCCTCACTCTAGGGAACTGTGGAATTGATACTGGAAGACTGTCAAGTCAGCATATCCCTAGAATGATAGGACATGAGTTCAAGCCACACTACATAAATCCAGATTTCTGAGGCTTGAGCTCAGGTAAGACTCTGGATTACATGAAATTTGTAAGAAAAGTACAGGAAATCTACAGTGATTTCATGTACTTAAAACCTGTTCTCAATCAAACTAAGACAAATTAGTTTCAACAGAAAAAAAAAAAAATCCCAGAATTTTGAATGAAGAAATTTTCAAAAATTCAAGTTTAAGATATTACTTTACTTGAAAACTGTTTCAGGCTGAGGCAGCACCTGAATCTAATTGTCACAGCCCTACAAAATTATTCTACTTATAGAAGCTTATCACATACATAATTACCTTATTCTAGTTTGTACTCTAGAACAAACATGTCTGCATGAGACAGTTATTCAGTAAGGATGCTGCTTTTATTCTTGAATAATTCCATGTGCAGTCAAGTTCTCAGTCAAATCACCACAGCTCTGTATGTAGATGAATTGTCAGTCTCTCTCTGTTTGCATTTACAGGAAATCTGTATCTCTGTTACTAAATGCAGCTGACAGATCTGAAAATGTCACATTTGTTTGCAGAGTAGGCATCTTCCAAGCTCTCACCCTTATTAGCCTACTACTTGTGTCCTTTGCAGGTGTTATGAACTGCATATCCTTCATATTTTGTGTTAAATGCCATTAGCAAACTAATAAATGCTATGGAGAGAAGGAAAATTTTTTTCCTCCCTTGTTTGCCAAAAAGCAAGAGGGGTTCTTTGCCAAACGGAAGAGTTTTTGAATGTGACATCAACTTTATATATAAGTCCAGGAGAAGAAAACTGAGTTGCTTTTCTTTGGGAAGGAGGAAGGGGGAGGAAATAAATCTTTGTTCTAGTTCAGTAAAAAACCCCTACATATTAGACCTTTTAACCATAGACTTTTTATTCTTAATGCTGTTTGGGTTTGTCACTTATGTTTGCTTAATTCTGTCACGAGTACTGTCTCAAAGCCTTAATAAAACATTAATGTCCAAGCCCCAGAATTTCTACTGTTACATTTCTATCAATTATCTCTGTAACTGATTTTAGCTCTGGTTGCTTTTTAGAAAAGTGAAACAGCAAGCTATACATTTCAAGGAAGGGACAAGACTAATGAATGTATACAACTGGGACCTGCTGCTTGTGATGTAAAATATCAGTTGGAACTCTTAATATGTACTTAAAATAGTTCATTTTCTACTTTGTGTAGTTCTTGTAGCTCCATTTTCATACTCCTCTCTAATTCAGGTGTCAACAATTCAAGTATGCACTGAATGGCCTTATTAGCCTCTTCTTAATGAGTGAGTAAGTGTAGCTTTTAATTCAATTGCACCTAAAAGTTGTCACTATATGGCAACCTTCTAGCTCTTAAGAAATGATGTGGTGCTGGCTGTTGAGGCATCTTTAATGTGAACTCATCCTAGCTGTATTCTCAGCAGAGAGCAATTCCTGAAAAGCCCATGAAGATGGATCAGCTCTCTTTTTTCCCCCGGTATTTCCCCAGAAGACTGGAAGGAAGAGATCAGATCTGTTATTGCTTTTACAGTTTCCATGCTGTGGGCAGGAGTCTGCATCCTTGTTTAATGTAACAGCGGGCTGTAGCTACAGGCATCACACAAACATTCAGTGATGGCACTTTTCAAAATCACAAGCCCAAGACCAGTTGGTTTTCTTGTTGCAGAGGTCATTCTAGATTTCCAAAACAGGACCAGTCAACAGAGTTCCTCATTTTTCAGGTATGTTTTTGTTCTTTAAATAAGTATCATGAGCCCCGAGTCACTGTGACCTCGGGAGGTTCTGGAAGGTTCCCTCGCACCTCCCCTCAGCAGTGAGGGCCCAAAGGCACATGAGGCATCAGCCGGAGTTTCTGGAGAAGGAAGGGGAGGATGTGCCTGTCCCACTCCCCGGTCACTGGCGGGAGAAAACCCAGCCTGAGCCGCACAGCACCTGGGTGCAGCCGCTGCAGGCATCTCCCGCAAGCCTCCCAGGAATCTGCCCCGGCACCAGCTCCGTCCCGGTAGGGGCCACCGAGTAATACGGACTGGGCAAACTGAGGGAACCTGGGCGTTCCGAGGTGCTCACCTGAGGATGATCAGCCCTCGTCACAGCGGGCTCCGCGCCCCAAGGGCAGGCAGGAATGGCTGCCGGGGTGCTGCGGTGCACAAAGCCTGTGTTTGGCTGCTTGGGAAGATGGAAGCAGCAGCTCCGTTGTCCTTGGAGAAGGAACGGCCGTGAGGGGCCCGGGCTGCCCGGCCCTCGGCTCGCCCTGCGGGAAGGGCGCGGTGCGGGAGCAGCAGCAGCGCCCGCCGGGGCTGCCAGCAGGTCAGTGCCTCCGCTGAAATTCCATTCCTTCTTTTCTCTCTGAGGATGTTTGTCCTCACGTTAACTTCTTTTGGAGATTTTTAAAGTACGTATCAAGAAAAATACCTTTTCAAATCATCATCTGCTTAAGTCTTCTTTGGTTCAAATGCTATTATCTTTTTTATTGAAAGTGAACTTTTTTCATAAAGATCTGTTTTCCTTTAAAACAAAGGATTTGAATTTTTATATCAGAGTAGTCTTTAGGTTGTTTGTTATTTGTGTATCTTGCAGTATGGTATTGCATTTTAAGGAAGAATTCTTTTGGGGAGGTTTATTTTTTTCAAAAAGTTTTAAAGTTTATGTGTTTGACTTAAGATTCTATGGGGTTTGTTGATAACTTGTTTTCCACAGGAAAAAGTAAGTTTTGTCATAACGGCTTTTCCCTTCAGAAGGGAATTCTGTAACTCTTTTATGTGTAATGTTGTTGGTTATACATCGTTGTTTTGTGACTTTCTTCTGTTTTTAAATAACAAGCTGGGGCTTTTTAAGTGTGAAAAGGGAAAATAGCCTTTATACGATCGTTTACCTCGTCATTGGTATTATACAGTTCTTTGTGTCATAAAAATGTTACTTTTATCATGGTAGATTTAATTCTATCTACCAACTCCTCCACTGTGCAAGGCTTTGGAACAGGACAGCACTCGCTGGGTTACTGAGTCCTCCCCTCCCTATTGCAGCCGTCACATTGGATAATTTGTTTTTGAAGTGTGTTGTACTCTATCTTAAGAACCCTTGTGTGGTTTATTCCCACTATTCCCAGAGGATGGCTGTTACAGAATGTGTTTGCTTTACAACATTGCTGGTGAGCCATTTGCTATTGGAACTGACTTGGGATAAAGTCAAAAACAATGAGCTAGCACCTTACACTTACAAAAAAATTCATGGCCAGCTGAAGTCCAATTGGACTCATGCCAAAATCCTCTTTTAATTTTTTTTTCCCCTCTCAGCTTTTTAACTAGAAGTTAGACAGCAATCCTGTCCTCTCTCAGCTTTTGTTATAGTAGACTAAATAAATCAAGCTTGTTTAATCTCATTTTATAAAATAAGCTTTCCATTGCCCTTATCTACCTAGCAGTCCTCCTCTACGTGCTCTAAGTCTGGTTAATCTCTCAAATGCAGGTGACTAGATTGAATGCAGTATTTCAGGTGAGCTCTTCCCAGACCTTTACACAGCACTATTGCTTTTCCCTGGCTCTGTTAGAAGTTGCACCAGCTGCCATACAGCAGTGATCCACAGTCATTGTATTTTAGCAGTCATCCTATTAATATTGAGAAAGTATACAATTTATGCTTTTTTAGCATATAATAGATTTGAGGTTTGTCTTTAAACCAGAGGAAATTTAATGTCATCTACTTTCAATAATCCTAGGCTATATCTCTTAAATATTTCTATCTATTATCTGTGCATTGTTGCTTTCAACTTGCTATTGTAAAGTTTTCTCTATTACTGGAAGCAGAATGAAAAATACCAATGTCAGACATCATATTTCAATTCTTATAGTAGTCTTTATTTGGCTTGTATCAGTTTTGTTTTGTTTAATTTGGTAGAGATTACTTGTTGCTGTTGTAGTCTTAAATTCTAGAATTCTGGGTTGGATTGGAGATTAGCTAGAGTCCTATAGTTTGGGACCACACCAGATTTGATTTCTTTTTGACTTATTTGATTTTTATTCTTTACTGTCATTCCTATCAGTTGTTTTCCCTTTTATCAATTGTTTCCCCATGCTCAGTATTGCTCTTCTCATTTAAATGAATACAACATATCAATTCAATTCAATGTGTGTATTATCCTTAATCTTTACTGCATTGGTTTCTTTCATTTATGTAACTGAAAAAAATATCTCCATCTATTTTAATATCCTTTGCCAACCCTAGGACAGTTCTTCTCTTGGCAGTTCTCACTTCACCCCATGCTTCTCAGTTAAGGACCAATGAGCACATGTAAGTGCTTTTCCCATGTGTTCTCTCTTTCTTTTCACATCTAACGCTTCTCGGGGTGGTAGTGCATCCATTTTGGCCTGGAGTACCTCCTTCTGCATTGCTCTTTTCTTTTTACTGTGTTTGGAATGTAGATTCTTGACTATTTAAACATTCTTTATGTGAAGTATTAGCAAGACTTTGGTCCCTATTCAACCTATTAACTCCACGGTCCAGCTGATGTAACTACACCAGAGTTTGCCTTTCTGCAACGTAGAGGTTTAGAGATCCACTTAGTTTATTTCCCTGTTTAACTTACACCAGTTTTGTCTGAGTTGGTCCAGACTGATTTCTACAACTGGCTACTTTCTAACAGTCTCACTATTTATCAGTAATATAGATATATCTTTTCACCTCTCATTGTTCTGATGAGGATTTGATTAAGTGTATTGTACATTGCATCCAAAAATAGCTGAATGTTAGTGCTATGGATAACATTTACAGTCCATTTTGTCCCTAATGTTGTGGTTATAAGCAAACACACTTAACCACCACTCCAGGAAAAGAATAACTGTGTCATGCTGCACACAATGGACCTGGACTTAGGGAATAGCAGACTCCAAGGTCATGTTTCCCTGCTACAGTGAACCCTGCTAACAGTACCACCAGAGTTAGGCTGTTTTGTTTTTTTTAACAGACTTGAGCACCTGTAGTTCAGCTTCTCTGAAAATCAATTTCTGAGCCTATAAAATGGATTAGTCTCTAGCCAATCTTTAACCTGCTTTTGAGTGGGTATGCATATGTAACCCACTGTTCACTGTGCTATGCATCCCTCTCTGTGGCTGCATCTGGCCAGCAGCGGATATGAGTATGCTCCAGCTGCTTGCTAGGATATTTAACTCGAGGTGTAAAGGTTTGTGAGTCAGCCCTGGAGGTTCCAGGTAATGAGCAAGATGGTGATTATTACACTTCCAGGGTTGTATGTACTTGCATTCCTAAGGACAGCTTGTGTTGTGGGTGTGGTGGAGAGGGTAGTTTAATTCTGGGGGCGGGGGGGGGGACTGTTGTGAGCTTTAGAACAGATAAAAGGAAACTATTACAAAATACATCAAAAGAGACTTCACAGAAATATGCCTGTCCTCATTTTAATGCCTGCAATACAGAAATACTGGGAAAACCTTGCACAAGTGAGTTTACCATTTAATAGCTGATGAAATGACATGGTTATGCAATAATTGTTTTCAAGGTGGGGATGCACAACTAACTACATTATTCTTCTAGTACTCAGTGTGCAAACTAGTCTGTGTATCTGTGCGTACAAAAGCTGAACTAAATTACTGATTCAATAATTAATTTTTATTGGTTTGCTTCATCCAAGATTATTAGCTGTTAGAACAGATGTAGATATTTTCAGAGGTGCTCGGCATAAACAACCAAACAAACTTGTAGAACCTTTCACAGTCCTCTATTTTCTTACTAATTCATAGGAATTTGAAAGGTTTTTTATTTAGTTAAGTCAAAAGTATTATTCTATTATTTTCTTGAGGAAAGACCTGGACAAGACATTTTTTGTATAAATAACATACAAGAAATAAAAATGTACACATCTCACCCATCACTGAAATGAAACAATTTCTTGTGTTAAAACATGAGAGATGACTGGTCAGAGAGATGTGCTGATTAAACTCCTCTTGCTCTTATTATCTTGACAGGCATCAGTTCCAAGTTGACTGAGTCTGTGATACAATGGCTAAAACCAGCTCTTCTCTGTATATGAGTTCAACACCTATTTCTTACCTATTTACATGGATGTACCTTGCATGGCCTCTTCAGATTTTGTCCTCTAAACCACCAGAGAGAGAAAACCAAAATTCCCATAGTTTGCTCCAAGGTGTTCCCAGGCCCCTTCCCAAACTGTCACGAATTGTACAACTGTGTTACATATTCTTATGCTTAAAATTAGAATTTGTAAGCTTTAGGGCTTCTTCTGTCACAGGAGAAATCCTGCCTTTCTCAGAATTGCTAGAAAACTTCTACTGATTTCAAGCTGACTAGAATTTCACATTATATTGTGGACTTAGGGTGTGTACAAGTTCTAATAGCTCGAATGTATAAATGTAAATTGACACAATCCCATTAACCAGCAAACACAATTAACCATGTGGAACACTGTTTATACAAGTTTAAGTGTTTTAGTTAGAATAAATATTTTCTCCCTTACAGAGTTAGCTTTTTTTCATAACCTATGACCTGGTTTATACACAGCTATGATGATTCACAAGTGCCTTCTCTAATAGGGATTAAACTATACTGGTGTAACTATCGGTAGGGGTAGAGTTAAGCAGTATTTTTCCTGACTTTAATTGTACCTACATGTAGGAAATCGTACCATTTTTACTCAGTTACTTTAGAAATAGGTACATTAAAACAGTATTAGAAGTGTTAACTGGTCATTGAGGAGGTAAGACCTACTATAACACTTTCCCAGTCTATTTAAAACAAGATGGAAGTACTATGAGTAGCCAGTTTTCTCAGAGAATTTGTCAGTACCTGTTTTGTAGATACATCAACAACCATCTGTTCCTCAACCAAATTACACAGTTAAACTAGAAAAATTAGTTGCTGCATCTGGTCTAAATTCCTTTCTCAATCTTTTTATAAATCTATTGATGTATGAAGGATATCTGCTTATGATCAAGCACAACATTTTACCCTAACTCCATAAAGTCAGCCTGAAGACCATAATTATAAATGTGATCAGCTCTCATCATAAAATATTTGACACCTCTACTGAAATGTATTTAGCAGCTGATCCTTCTTAAATAAGTAAATAAAACCAAAACAGAATAACCCTTACACTTATTTTCTACTCATCTGTTTTATCTGGAACACATTCCTTGGGCCTGTTGGTGCAATATATATTTAAGGAAATTGTGATCTTGCAGAAGAAAGGGAATTGGAAGGGGAAATAGGAAAAAAAATCTTATGAATGTTCTTTGACTCATGAGCTCAAGTATTTCATGATGGAAACTGGCTATAAGGCAACCCTTTTCTCTTTAGAAGTTGACAAAATTAACTTAATCTTCTTGTAAAACTATGTAGGGACAAGTGAGATTTTGACTGGGTTTGTTTTGGTCTCTCAGTGAATTTCTGTGGAGGCCTGATCTAGGCAGTGGTAAGCAGGTTAGTGGGGATGGTCTTCAGTGGTTCCGTATGGGATGGGACAAAGTAACAAAAATACAGGCCAAAGAGGAGAAATACTTGCACAGCTGGCAACTCTACTACAAGACCCAGTTTTTCTTTGCTCTGTGATCAGTGCATGCAGTGGGAAACCTTACATTTTACTAAAACCTTGTCAGGCAAAGCTTGCTATCACCTAACATGCCATGGTGGTTTCTACTTTCTTCAAAAAATGGTCACTCAAAGGTGCCTCTTCCATTAGCTATTTGTCGCAGCTGCAGTTTTAGATCTTATGATGATTGAAAGGGTTCTAGTAGTGGGATCACTTCTCTTGTACAGAGTGTGAGTCCCTCACACCCGAGCTGTCTGTCCCAACCCCAGCTGAACCGACCCCTCTAAAGCGGTGCCAGTGGATGAACTGCAGAGGTGGCCTTTTCCAAACAGGACGCTTTGCCGTGAAAAAGCCGAACGCTTCTCCTAGTCGTGCCGGCAGGGTGCCGAGGTGGCTGCTGCTCGGGCCGGGGCTCCGAGCTGCAGCGCTTCCCCATCGCGTCCCGAGCAGAAGGAAGGCAGGGAGACGCTCTGGCCTTCCTCTCGTGCCTCATCTCCAACGGGGGAGCCCCGCGGAGCTGCCGCAGCAGGTCCGGAGGCTGGCCCGGGGCGGGGGGCTCTGAGCCGAGCCCTGCCCTCCTCGACCGCCGCCCGCGGGGTCAGTCGCAGGCAGGGGGCAGCTCCATGGCTTGCTTTCCCTGTCCTTCTCCTCCTCCCAGTGTAAGTAATGACCGCATCGCAAACCACTGATGCGTTCACCTTTGCAAAACGTCTTCGTGGGTAGCAGCTTATGTGACTAAAAAGGCTGAGGAGCCAAGGGTAGGCTACAAACGCTGAACCTGTAATACGAAGGGTACGTTCATAATAAGCGCATTACGTTGTCCTACCTAAAACAGGCAGTTCTACATGTCTTCTGTGATCCGTAGTAATTATCCGTGTTTTACAAGATTCTTGCGTCACTGAGGTGCCTGGAGGTGACTCCGCAGCACCCGCCGATGGCAGGGACCCTCCTGGTTAGGTCTGACGGAACGGGCGGCAGTGGCGGCGCGGGAGAGGAGGGGGCTCGCTGCCCAGGGTGCCCGGGCGCGGCGTGGGACGGAGCGAGAGCGCTCCAAACACCAGCGACAGCTTTTCACGCTTTTAAATAACGGTCACGGGGCTAGCGTGACAGGTAGAGGAACTGGAAATCAGCTGCTATTAAGTCAGAAATCATTTATCAGTTTAAGGCTGGTTGGGGCCAGTTTTCTTAAGGTGATTGAAGACAAGGGGAGAAGGGTTTGAGAAATCCGGAGCTTGTGTACTCATTTCTAAATTGCATTGGACTTCTAGTTACACATCGAAAATCCTTTCCTAAAAGTAACTACCGTCCACCCAGTAACGTAAAAGACTCGCAGAGCGTTTCTTAGTGTGCTAGATCTCCATCGCCCAGTAGCATTTCATGCCTCTTCCCGTTAAAAAACAATGGGGAAAGGTGATGTTTGGATTTTCAACAGCGATAAAGGGGCTGTTTTCTGTAACAGCGAGGATTATTAGAAACTTGTAATTTGCAGTTCGCATTTGCCATCAAAATCACAGCAGGGGTGTAAAAAAAGGGACTAGATCCTAGAGTAACCTCAATAATTCCTGTTCGCGGGTTTGGTATGTCGATGGAAAAACCCAACGCTTTCAGAGAGAAGTTGCTTGAGTTTAATAAACAGTGACTTCAGAAAGTGCAATAAAATCAATTAATGTTGCAAAAGCATTGGCCAAAAACAAAGTGGCGAAAGGATTTATGGAAATGTAATGGATTTACAAGCATTTATCCTGCGACTTGATAAACAGCAATTGGAAGTCGAGATGGTGAAAATAATTAGTCCCGCAGCCTCAGTGAATATGGACAATTTATTATTATAATTTTATCCTTTCAGTGGTTATTCAAATTTATTTTTTAATTTTGTGAGCTGAAGCAAGGGGGGATTAATCTAAAGTTTGGTTCCCCCTTCCTCGGGGGCTCGGTTTCTTTTCGCATTTTCTCTCTTCATAAAGCAAACCGTGATCTGTCATTTGCCAGGGCTTCTTCCCACAGAGGGCTCGTTCTTAGGTTTTCTGCATGTATTTTGAGGACTATTATCGTTGGCCTTAGTAAATAATGTTACTCAGCGGGGGAAGGATAGCTGTTTGTCTCCGGGTACGCCAGGGTTTTCTCTCCCTTTTGATTTTCAGATGCGTTTTCATGCAAACTTTCAAAGAGCCGCACTTGGAGAGAGGCTGCAGGAGCATGCCCTGGCTCTTGAGCAACGCTAGCAGCAAAAACTTTTCTGCTTGCTCTCAAGAGTTCGTAGCCCTATTATTACAGTAGAAAAGAGACATCCAGCATGGAGTAGAAATTACAATTTCGAGAAGTCAGAATTTATTACAGTTAAACTGTGATAAGATCCCATCTGTTATGAACACATGTAGCACCAATTGTTTTTCATACAACTGCAATTTATTTACCCTTCAGAGCGAATGAGATTACAAGCGCGATTAAAAAAAAACCAAAAACAACAACAAAACCCAAACCCAACCCAAACCACCATGATTTTTGGCTTTGTTTTTGAGGGGGCTTTTTTTGGTACGTGGTTTATTTGGTCCGGCCTATCTGTTTTTATCTGGGCAGACCGTTTGCAGTGGCATGCTGCCCTCCGGGGCTGCGGGGCGGCTCCCGGTGCCCGAGCGCGCCGTGTCCGCGGGCTCCCGGCCGGGCCCGGCTGCGGCCGCTGCCCTGCGCTCCGCCGGGGCCCGCAGCGCCGCCTGCCGGCCGGGAGCGACACCGGCCCGCGGCCCGCGCAGACAAAGGGAGCCGCTCCTCGCTCTTCCTCCCCGGGAGCAGCCCCTCGCTCTTCCTCCCCGGGAGCAGCCCCTCGCTCTTCCTCCCCGGGAGCAGCCCCTCGCTCTTCCTCCCCGGGAGCAGCCCCTCGCTCTTCCTCCCCGGGAGCAGCCCCTCGCTCTTCCTCCCCGGGAGCAGCCCCTCGCTCTTCCTCCCCGGGAGCAGCCCCTCGCTCTTCCTCCCCGGGAGCAGCCCCTCGCTCTTCCTCCCCGGGAGCAGCCCCTCGCTCTTCCTCCCCGGGAGCAGCCCCTCGCTCTTCCTCCCCGGGAGCAGCCCCTCGCTCTTCCTCCCCGGGAGCAGCCCCTCGCTCTTCCTCCCCGGGAGCAGCCCCTCGCTCTTCCTCCCCGGGAGCAGCCCCTCGCTCTTCCTCCCCGGGAGCAGCCCCTCGCTCTTCCTCCCCGGGAGCAGCCCCTCGCTCTTCCTCCCCGGGAGCAGCCCCTCGCTCTTCCTCCCCGGGAGCAGCCCCTCGCTCTTCCTCCCCGGGAGCAGCCCCTCGCTCTTCCTCCCCGGGAGCAGCCCCTCGCTCTTCCTCCCCGGGAGCAGCCCCTCGCTCTTCCTCCCCGGGAGCAGCCCCTCGCTCTTCCTCCCCGGGAGCAGCCCCTCGCTCTTCCTCCCCGGGAGCAGCCCCTCGCTCTTCCTCCCCGGGAGCAGCCCCTCGCTCTTCCGCCGGGCAGCTGCGCGTAACGTGCCCGCCCGGGCCTCCGCGCAAAGCGTGCTCGCTCTGGCCTGCGCCTCAGGAGAGCTGTAACGTTTGTTATTAACTGGAACGTGAACCTGAAACGTTGGAGGGGGAGGGGAGATATTTTTGTGCTTCCTTTGGTCGTGGTAGTTTGGGAACGAGGAATGTGCCTGCTCGTCTTCTTGTCCCATCCCACAGAAGTGGTTTGGATCGAGTAGCACGCGCTTCACAAAATAAGGCAGGAAAGATGAGCCACTCTCTCACAAACACACACACACACGCACGCAAAATCCCACACGTTTTTACCGTGATAGCCTAAGAGCGGTAATCTAATTTTGTTCTCTTTCAAACTGTTTCAAGGCATATATGTGTGTGTCTGTGTATATATGTGTATATATATCCTCCAGGTTTCAGTGGGCGTCCTTCTGCTACTCTGTTATCATTATTTCTTGCCTTGATGTGACGTTGAAGACAGATGACAGCATTGTCAGGTTGTCTTTAATTCATTTGAAGATTAAAAAAAAATACACACACAAGGCTTCTTACACAATATTCAAAGCCTGANAACTTTCAAAGAGCCGCACTTGGAGAGAGGCTGCAGGAGCATGCCCTGGCTCTTGAGCAACGCTAGCAGCAAAAACTTTTCTGCTTGCTCTCAAGAGTTCGTAGCCCTATTATTACAGTAGAAAAGAGACATCCAGCATGGAGTAGAAATTACAATTTCGAGAAGTCAGAATTTATTACAGTTAAACTGTGATAAGATCCCATCTGTTATGAACACATGTAGCACCAATTGTTTTTCATACAACTGCAATTTATTTACCCTTCAGAGCGAATGAGATTACAAGCGCGATTAAAAAAAAACCAAAAACAACAACAAAACCCAAACCCAACCCAAACCACCATGATTTTTGGCTTTGTTTTTGAGGGGGCTTTTTTTGGTACGTGGTTTATTTGGTCCGGCCTATCTGTTTTTATCTGGGCAGACCGTTTGCAGTGGCATGCTGCCCTCCGGGGCTGCGGGGCGGCTCCCGGTGCCCGAGCGCGCCGTGTCCGCGGGCTCCCGGCCGGGCCCGGCTGCGGCCGCTGCCCTGCGCTCCGCCGGGGCCCGCAGCGCCGCCTGCCGGCCGGGAGCGACACCGGCCCGCGGCCCGCGCAGACAAAGGGAGCCGCTCCTCGCTCTTCCTCCCCGGGAGCAGCCCCTCGCTCTTCCTCCCCGGGAGCAGCCCCTCGCTNATTCCTTTTTTTTTTTTTTTTTTCCACGTAAGGGACGTGGGGCTGGGAACGGGGGTGGGTAGTTGATGAATTTCAGACACGAAGAGAGAACAAAGTCTGTGCATCGCTGTGTGCGCACACACGCACAGAGCAAGCAGTCGGAGGTGAGATTTTTGCAACAGCAGCACCTGGTTGATGTTGATGGAGAAATATCCAGCATTAGGACAGTCTTTTCGCATTTATGCACAAGCTCAAATGTATAATCTGCTCAAATTTCAACCACGTCTCTGCTGCCAAAGCATTCCGCCTCCGAAGAGGTGAGAGCATACAGACTCAGGGTCCGTCTTTTTTCTTCTGACACCTCTGTGCTTCATCGCAACAAAATTTTACCTTAGAAAAAGAAAAGGTAGTCTGCCCCGAATTTTCCAGGAGTGAGCTGAGAAAGAGATTTAGCAGGGATTAGACACCTCTGATCAGAACTGGTTGCTTGCCTGCCTCAGGTCTGTTCATGAAGCAGTGCTAGCTGTGCTTCATGGTGCAGAAGGAATCAGAGGTGGTGGGGTGTCTCAACACGGCGTTCCAAATATCCGAAATTATACCCAAAAATCTGTACGAAAAGGAAATTTGGTGCTGGTAGCTCCAGCGATTTTCCATCTCAGAATCGTTTCTTAAGAATAAAAAAAAGCAAAACCAAAACCCAACCAAACAAAAACCCCAAAAAACAACAAAAGAAAACGCACAAAATTAAAAATAAAAAAAACAACGACCAGTGAAAACCCCTAAACTGTGGTCTACTGAAAGCCTGCAATGAGAGCCAACAGTATTAAAGCAGCATTGCTCTCCATCTTTTCTAAGTATGAAAGAATGAAGTTTGATCGATGTTTTTACAGAATAGGAATGCACATTTACTTTTGTTTCGGAAAGTTTGGATCTTTCGGGATTCCCTTTGCCTGAGTGATTTCGACTGTAGATGTGGGTAGATCATTCCTGACCTCGGGTTAGAGAGAGGAGGGTCAGCCCTAGCCCCAGCACTGCATGTACCTTGCTGGCTGCGCTGAGGGTGGCTCCAAAGCTGGTGAATGGGCAGTGGGTGACTTCCAGGTCTTAGCAAATGGAGACTCTTATCACTTAGGAAAATCTTCCCGTAATAAAGGCATCCTTGTATTTTAGTTCTAGCATATATTTTGCATTCTAAAACCAGGCAAGCATATGTATATGCATGTGCTTGGTGTGGGCTTGTGCTCATAAGCCAAGATACATATGCCCATCTAGGCTCAGATATATTACAGAGACTCCTTTGCTGTCTGTGGAGTCTGGTGTTTTATTGTTTCATAAAACTACCTTAATTACATTTCCCCATAGATAAGATAAACAGGACCCTTCTTTTCTAACCGTTGCTTATCAGAAGTATTTTGTCGAAGCGGCATCCAAAGTAAGCTTTTGAGAGTGGATGGAAATGCATTAATTTTTATTTTGGTTCTTCAGTTGCACTTAGCATCTGACAAGAGTTGATTTAAATATTACATGATTCTATCTTTAATGTTCAAAAAAGATTTGTGAGAAAGAAAAAACTGTTTAATTTAAACTAATGTATGCCTGACTCTGGTCAGATTGATCACAGTTTCGGGTTTTGATGGGTTTTGCCCTTCTGTTGCTTGTCCTCTCAAGCTGGTTTTTCACTGTGAAATTATTTTAGTTCGGTGGCATGGACCAGCGGCTGCTGTCAAATCCACAACCCATCCAGTTAGTAAGAACGGGGGGGTGGGGGGGGCGGTGGTGAGGAATAACAAATGTAGTCCTTTTACCTAAAAACATTAATGTCCATAAGTCAATCTCTGTTAGGAAAAAAAGGCGAATTTCATAGATTAATATCAAAATCGTAGGTGACACTTGCCAGGTCATATACTTAACAAGGCTGGAAGAGAGACCTACTTATCACCACTCTACATATAAAATAAGGTGTTTTAATTTTTCTTTAACCTCGGGAACAGTATCTGAGCAAAACAGTAATAATAGCATTAAGTGTTCATTTCACCACTTGCGTCAGTAATCTTTGTGTGTAACCTTTCAGAGCTGAAATCCCCAAAACTGTAGTTAGGGTTCCAGGACACAAATGCCTTCCTCCCTCTTTTTAAATCGCCCCTGCAACACCTGATGGGCGATGGGATTTGGCTAGCGAAGTCTGAGCTGCAGCTGTTCAAGATCCGTAATTGTAAAACACACGAACAGGGGAGGAACGTGGCAATGGTGGTGTTTTAATCGCGGCAAAACTGTAATTGTTGCTTGCACACCCAGATGGAGCCTGAAATGTAATTTTCCTCAAATTAAGAGTAGTTAAAATAGCAAAGCGGGGAAGGCAGTCTGGCCGGGCTGCAGGGGAGAGCGGGGGAGCGTGCGGCACAGAGAGAGGACTGCGAGCTTGTTCTGCCTTTCTCGGGCTTGTCGGATGAATCCTCCGCCACCATCACCCCCGACCCGAGAAGCCCTTGTTTCAATTACTTTCTGTGTTTGTATGCGCTTCTTATTTTATAACTCAAGTTTACTTGGTGCAGTTAACAGCACTGCCCTCTCCTCCCTTTCTCTAACTCATCGGTTCAGAACGAGAGCTCGTTTTACATTTCCTAAAGCAGAGATACGCAAAGGTCCCTTTCCCATTTAAGGCGGGTGGGGGGGAACACATTTGGTTAAACCGCAAGCATTTCCCGTGCCGCTTTCGGACAGCGTCCCCAAAGAGCCGCAGCGCGGCCCAGCACCGGCCTCCCCGCGCGTGTGCCGGCCCCCGCCGCGGGCCTGGCCCGGAGAGCCGTGCCGGGACGGCCGGGCGGCCGCTGGAGCTTCAGTAGCTTGCTGCTTTTCTCGCCTTTGCACATTAACGCTAACTTCCACTAATTATCTGGAGTAAATGTATTAGACTAATTAGCATCTGGGCACCACGGGAAACTCTGAGCAGTAATTATATTGTGGGGGGAAATCCAGAACGAGGGAGAAAACCCAGTGATTTGTCAAGCAAAGTCGCCGCTTGCAACTTTGCCCCCCGCCAGCGCGTCGCGCTGGGGCCGGGGCGGGAGGAGCGGGGCCGAGCGAGGGGCAGCAGGTACCCGGCTCCGCCTGAGCCCTGCTGCGAGCGCCCGGCAGAGCGCGGGGCAAAGCCCTTCGCTGCCATCGCTTTCACGCACTTGGCTATCGCTTTTCCGACTGTCTCGGCGGCAACGGTTCGTTCCGCAGTTTCGGTGGCTGCTCCGGCTGCTCCGTCGCAGCCCCGCTCCTACCTGAACGCAGGACGACGAGCCGGAGCTGGGCGGCGGCCCTCGGGCGCTAGGAGGAAAGCCGGGCTGGGGAGGCAGAGACGCGGCGCAGGCAGGGGCAGCCCCTCTCGGGATCACGTCAAGTTTGGCACTGCACTTCAGTAAAGAGCAAACTCGGCCCAAATAACGGATGGCTTCTTTTTTTCTCCCGTCCCTTCCTTTTTAAAAGAAAATGAGTTTTCAGAGCTGTCCGATTTTTTTTTTTTTTTTTACGCGATGATCTTTTGTACTGCGGTGCGAACTGAAGAGAGAAATTGAAAATAACTAGATGAGCTCAAACAGCGCTTCCCTAATTACTTCTGAACTTCTCATTTAGAAAGAGATGAATAGGTATGCATTACATTGTTAAAAAAAAAAAAGAGCTTTCGGATAATCATCTTACACTTTTACAAAACAGTCCTGCCTTCCCCGTTTCTTTCTAAAGAAAGAACGGAGTCTTCTAATTGAAAACTAGTTTTAAAAACCAGATATTTCACAGTAAAAACATTTAAAATGTAAGTTTACCTTCTTTAAAGACAGGGAAAGAGATTTAAGAGATTCTCAGTTTTCCTATTTCGTGCCAGAAAATTCTACTGACGAGGAAAAAACTAACTGTGTCTGATTATTTTTTAAGAGAGCCCTGGGGTTACAATAAAAAAAAAACTTTGGTTTTTTTTTTTAAATTTTTAATTAAAATTGAATAAACGCTTAAGGAGAAATTAGCAGTCACCTCCATCCAAGACCTACTCGGGTTTTATAACAGAATCAAAGCGTATTTAAAAAAAAAAAAGTAAAACCTTTTAATACATCAAATATACGGAATTTTAATCTTTAAAGCGATACATTGTCTATTTTAGTACATGACGTAAACCTTACTTAACCCTTTTTACAGGGTGGACTTAAAAATTAAAAATAGTTGTGTTCCTTTTAAAGAACAAAATAAGGCAAATGAGGTTTTTGGAATAGAATTGTTTTTGTTTTTTCTTCCAGAATACATACAAAAAAATACCAATTCTCTTTCAAGGGTATACACCTTAAAAATAATTGCAATTTGAAATTATAACTGACAAATTGCGAGTTGTTTTTAGTAACAAACATGCATGTAAATTTTTTTGTTTCAATGAGACATTAAATAAGAACGTACAATACAATCATAGCAATTTTAAAGTAACATTAAAGAGAAGACCTCTATCTTTTTATTTATATTCTACAATGGGTGTTCCACTTTTACCTATTGAGCTCAGTTTAGTAATGCACTTTATGATTCGTTGTCCCGCTTGAAGCTAACATAAATAAATACAGTGCTCATGGATCCAGTCCTCAAATGAACACTATTTTATAAAAAGTCAGATTTTTTTTTTTTTTTCTTTCCAACTTTTATAAAGTTTCGCAGGGCTTCCTTCCCTTACCGCTAGACTTTGTGTTGTGTGTCAAAGCCCCGCTGCCTGCACTCACTGGTAGCCCAGGGCCGAGGCTGTGGTGAGTCTCTGCCCATAGAGTGCGTAAGGGGAGTAGTAGGGTCCGGTGGCAGCGGGCACGGGCACGGGGGCCCCGGGGGTGGGCAGGGGGCTCTTGGAGTAGGGGTGGTAGCGGCTGCCGAGTCCCAGCGCGTGGTGCGGGCTGCGCAAGGCCAGCGTGCCCGGGCTGCCCGGGGCGCCCGTCGTGGGGATGTGCATGTGGCACGCCATGGCCGCAGCCGCTGCGCTGGCCAGCGACGAGGAGCTGGGGTAGCTGGAGAGCAGTTTATCGGTGCCCGGGAAGGCAGTATGGGTCCGCAAGTGGCTAAGCAGCTCCTCCGAGGTGGCAAAGCGCTTGTCGCAGGGTCCGTTGGCCGACACCCAGTTGCAGATGTGTGGCTGGGGGTCGTTGGGGAGCATGAAGCCGTAGGGGTACAAAGGGTGGCCGGCTAGCGAAGGCGGCGTGGCGCCGGTCAGCGAGGAGTGGACGCTGTGCAAAGGGTGGGTGGGGTAGACGAGGGGGTATCCGGACTTGAGGGCTTGGTCGTGGGCGCAGGAGGCTCCGGCGGCGCCTGCCAGGTGGCTAGCGCAGTGGTAGCTCAGGCAGTACGGGTCTCGGCACAGGCTCGCCGTCATCACCGACGGCGGCGACGCGCCCGCCAGCGGGCTCGACCCCGCCGGCTTGCTGCAGCCCAGGCTGCTGGCGGCGGCTAGCTGGGCCCCCACCAGGCTGGAGGATTTGGTGGGGTCCAGAGCCACTCCGTGCGGCAGGAACTGTGGCGGGTAGCCGGCGTAGGCTCCAGCCAGCGTCCCCGGGTAGCTCATGCCCGCCGGGGGCAAGGGGAAAACGGTCTGGCCCGGCTTGTAAGGGGAGACGGGGGCCACGAGGCCGGAGCCCAGAACGGAGGTGGAGGAGGTGGCGGTGGTGCTGCTGCAGGAGGAGGCGGAGTCCGATGCGATGGGCTTGGAGCCCGGCGTGCTCTCCTGGTGCTGGTTGACCTCCACGTTAATCCCGGCACAGCTCACGCTAATCCGGCTGTGGCTGATGCTGGTGGTGCCCGGGCCTCCCTCCGAGCCGGAGCTGCCGCTCTTTCCGCAGCCCTCTGAGTCCTTCTTGTCCTCCCCGCCTTTGCCCTCGGCCGGCAGCAGCCCGGGCGAGCAGGCGGAGGCGCTGGAGTTGGGGCTGCCTGTCCTTGGGGTGAACGGCTGGCAGGTGGCGCTCGGCACCCGGAATCCCGACTTCTCCCCGGCCGCGACCCCCGCCGCGGGGGCGCCCGCGCAGCCCGCCGCCCCCGGCTCCTTCTTCTCCGCGCCCGGCTTGGAGTACGGCTTGAAGCTCGATTTGTCCTCCACGCCGATGTCGCTGAGCTTCAAGGGGCCCGACTTGGAGTCCTTGTCGCCTCCGGAGCCATTGGAGGTGACCGAGGAGAGTTTGGAGGAAGGGGACGGGTCCGGCTTCCCTATCTGCGAGCAAGTTTGTGCCAAAAGGGCCAGGGGGCTCTTCTTTGCATCCAGCTGCGGAAATCAGAAGGACACACAAAGAAAGAGATTTAATCGGGGTCTGAGAAAACCCCCATTGCTTGCATAGGACTCTTGTCCCGTAGGTTTCGGCAGAGTACAGCCTGGAAGTAACGAACAGTTTGTGCGCATTCATCAACTTGACAGCCCCCTCCCTTGAATGCACCATTTTCCATAAAGCCTTTAAAAAGGGCTGGGGATTTTCGTATCCCTGCGAGCTCGCTGCGGCCGCCTTCAACGCCCCCAGCCTCCCCGGCAGCGGGCCCGGGCAGCGCGGAGCTCGGCGTCTCGGCGTCGCTCGGGCCGCGCTGGCCCGCAAACCCGCCCGGGAACTATAGCGACTGCAGCAGCATTTCTGCACCCTGACTGCTGGCACTATTTATAAACAGAGCCCGAGCTAGCCGGAGAGCAGGGCTCCCCGGGAGAAGTGTCCTCGCTCCGCAGAGACCTTAATGAAATCATTCATTCTCACGGACACACCCTTCCCACCACCAGCTCTGTTCCGAGTTTCGGTCCCGCAAACAGCGAGCTAGGCAGAGGGGGACCGGCAACCTCGACAGAGCAGAAAGGGACCAACAGGCGCCCCGAAGTACAGATCCGTGTCGGTACTTGAAAGGAATCGGCCGGCGAGCCGAAATAGTTATCCTGCCGCACCCACGTTTGAGCCTGTCGCTCTCCGCGCCGTGTCGTCCCGTCCCGTGTGTGTCCCCCACCCCCCCCCAAAACACACTCCCTGCAAAAGCAAGGCTGTTTGGCGCTCGGAGCGCTGCTTATTTGCGTGGCCGGACCGTGACCCCAACGTGGATCGGTTCCTTCCACCCAACCCTCCTCTCAAAAAGGGAAAAAAAAAAAAAGGCTCAAAATAGCAAAAAGAAAATATTAATTTACACAGGAACTAGACATTATCCCAGTAAACACAGAAACAATACCCAGGAGCGGCTCCTCGCACTAAGTCGAGATCAAAAAAAGCCCCTGTCCCGGTACAAATGCATTTCAAAGCGCAGGAAAGTGCCGAGGGCGGCTGGCGGAGCCGCCATGCACAGCCAGCGCCCGGGCAGGGACGGGAGAAAGCGACGGGGGCTGGGTCCTTACCTCGATGGGGCTGACGGGCGTGGAGGGTAAAGGCTGCAGGTATTCAGGGTGTAAAATGTGTCCAGTCCGCGCCGTGAGCATTTTCAAGACTTTGATGGGAAGGCGGTTGGCTTGGCGTAGCGGGTCCGAGGGGGGGACGGCGTGGAAGCAGGGCTTGGCGGCGGCGCTGCTGCCGTTATTCCCAGCGTGCCCGTTCGGCCCGGCGAGGTCGGCGGCGCTGCGGCTGCGGCGGGGGCTGCCTCCGGGCTCGCTGAGGCTGCTGCTGCGCTTACTACTTCTTATAGCAGAAAGCGAGGGCGATGTGATCATGACCCAAAACCTCGCATGAAAACTGGGGCAAGTGGCGCCGCTCGCACTCGGAAACGCTCGCTCGCTTTCTGCGGGCGAGAAAGGAAAAAAGCCACACGCCCCCCGAGCAGAAAAACAAACATACAATGTCCCGTGGCTCTCTCTGGCGGAGAGGGCGTGGGTGGGGAGGGGGAGGGAAAGGGGGAGCCGGCCGGAGAGAAAGAGGAGGAAAAAAAGCCGAGTAATCCTTGGGCTGTGCTGGGGGCGGGGGTGGGGGCTGCGAGCGTGTGCCGCGGTCCCCCTCGGCCGCTCTCAGCTCCCCCGGCTGGCGCGGAGCGGAGCGCTCGCCTCCGCCGCTCAGCTGTGATGCGAGCCGCTGCCCATCCAGCCCGGGATCTGGCAAAGAAACTCACTTCAAAAGCAGCTGAATTAGTCTGAGATTAAAGCCTTTGCCGCCTTCCAATCAAATGGGACCCCGAGGTGATTGGAGGGTCAAGGGGATGTGACGTTCCCTTTTCTGGGCTTTTTTTTTCTCCGTTTTTAATGGTCTCTCGCTCTTTTTTTTTTTTTTTCTCTTCCCCTTCCCTTTCTCGTCCGCCTTCCCTCTCCCCTCCCCTCCTTCCTTGTTTTCGCTCCTAGGATGGGATGGGCGTTAATTCTGTGTTTCACATCACGCGCTGCGAACGTTTTTCTTCCTCCGCAGCCAGCGCGGATCGCGCGGCAGCGGCGGGGCGGCCGCGGGGCTGG
>VYZP01078995.1:15788-32625 GCA_013400635.1 Hypocryptadius cinnamomeus | reverse complement strand
CAGTTCTTTCTTTTGTTGTCAAGTCCAATTGATAAATGGAGTGCAGTAAAACTCTGGAAGAAAAAAAAAAAGCTGAAACCTTCATTTGTGTTCATTTGCATTAAAGTGCTTGGAACAGCTGTTTTCCTTACAGGACCGGGGAGACTCCTATCTGTTTTCTCGTTGTATTTATCCTGCCTCCCAGGGTGAAAGACTAAAGATTAATTGTCTTAAGGTAGAGTCAGCTGTGGGAAGGCTCTCCCTCCCCATTTTTCCTTCCCTCTCTCTTTTCTTGTGGAGGTGAGGGTGATTTCGGGAAAGGGTTGTTTTACTTGTAAGCCAAGGAAGCAAAGGCGATAGCCGGTACATGTATAAAACAGGCAGCGCGCCGACGGGAAAAGCGGGGAACGGAGCGGGGGGAACAGCACGAACCCCGATCTTTCTGGCTGAAGTAGAAGCATCAGAGGGTAATTTAATTAGCAGCTTCAGAGGACAGCTTTTTCATTTGCTTTTCTTTTTCTTTTTTTTTTCCCTCTCCACTCAGCCTTTGAAATGAGATTTAAATCTCACTCAGTACTGTAAACTTTTTTATGTAGAACCTTGTAAAAAAATCAGCCCCAAGACATCTCCTCCCCTTTGCGCCCTCCAAAGCATTTTTGAGCTATGAGAGCTTATTCACTGCGCTTAACACACGCAGAAAACGATTCCCAGCGAGGGGCTCGGAGTTAGGATGCACACGCGTAGGATCGGGCGGGCGGCGGGGCTGCAGCTTGAAAGCGGTGCGGAGTTTGTGATTTGCCTGCTGCGGGCTCCTTTCCTCTCTTGAGCCGAAGAAGAGCGATTCTGTCCTTGCTCGTTACCTTCGCGAGGGATTCTTGTTTAATGAGTCCGTGCAGACCGTTTGCTGTTTGGCATTTACTTGTGTAGTCTTGTTGAAGTTTTGGTGGCTGTTGCTTTTATTCCTTTGGAAAAAAAAAAAAAAAATCCAAGGGTTGGAACCCGTCTTCCTCTTTTTACAAAGGAAAATTGTAACTTAAAAAAAAAAAAAAAGGAGAGCAAAGGAGGAATTAATTAACAAGTGCCAGTCCACACTTTCCTTTACCTACCAGCTATTGGCAAGCATGTCAAGTCGATTTTATTTGCACACAATGGAAATGATTTATTTTCTCTTAAAAAGGAGTGGGCTGGCAGATATTTGAGGAGGAGAGGAGAGCGAGAGCGAGAGAGGAAAAAAAGTTTGAAAATGCCTTGAACTATTCACTGTCGAGATGGCTAATCAGTATTGAGGCTCGAGGGCACTCGGGCAGCTTTTCAATGCGGTTTTCCTTTCATCTCAAGCTGGATGGAGGCGCTCAATTAAAAGCCTATCAGTTTGTAAGTAAATCAACGCCTATCAAAGTTGTCACATCAAACAAAACGATTATTATTGCAGCCCGCCTCCCCTATTAATCTCCCTCTAAAATAATCCGCTTGACAGGTCAGGCTGGCGAGCTGCAAACCCTGGTCAGGATCACCCAAAAAACCCGGACTGACTATTTTTCCCTCGGGAGAGCGAACTGCAGAAACCTCGACACCAGCGTGCCTGTTCTGAGAGCTTGCTCTCTTGCCATTTAAGTGTCAGCTTCTGTAGATCATGTTGGAAAAGGGCGTTTAGTCTTTTAAACGGAACAGCAACAACCCTACAGGCCCTTTAGTTTAGCTTTTTTATTTGTTTGTTTTTTTTCTTTGTCCTCCCTTTATTTTCTATCTTTCCGAACAAGACTAAGATTTTAATTAGCAGAAGCAGAGTTGCTGAGTTGTGTCTGGGTTGTGTTTCTGTGCGTAACACAATTCAGTTACATGTCTGTCCATCCCGTGCGTCAAATTTATTTCCTTTGATAGTACTTACATATCACTATCTACCCCAAGGTTTTTATTAAGATATACATTGCAATACATTTTTGTAGGTGGTGCATCTTCTTCTTTTTTATTTTTTTTTCCTCACAAGAATGATAGTACTTCGTATAAGAAGATAAGAAATGTGATGGGTTATCAAAAATACACCACCACGATTTGGTACATTTGGGGAGATGCTTTTTTCCCTTTTTATTTATTTATTTATTTATTTATTTTTTTAGTGCGAGACTGCATGTGCTCAGCTAATAACTGATGCGTCTGCCCAGGTATCCAGCAGAGGTGTGGGGTATTTATTCCAGAATGTTGTTAAAGTAAATGGTTGGAAAGCTTGCCAACATGAAGTAAGATTTCCAAACCTCTCCCCTGTTCGCATAGTATCTGAAAATATTTACCCTTATGATTGTAATTACTTTCCTAACACATAGAAGCAATATATATTTTACTCTGCATGAGATGTAGGTAATCGTTTTATAAGCGGTGATAATTTCAGAGCCATCTTCAAAATAATAGTCACGTTTAAGCGAACGTGAATTTTAGTAGTCAGTGGCATTTTTACTAAACGAGCAGAAAATCACTTTTGTTTGCTTGTTTGGCTGGTTGCTTACTGCTTTCGGAAACATAGCTTCACCTAGAATGTTTTTAAATGCGTTTGTCTAATTTTGTTCCTTTTGTTACACCGAGATAAGGAAGAGATTAATGCACCTAATAATAAAAAAACTCCACCCCAACCGTTCTCTTTTTAGCCCTTTGACAGATTTCCCTCTTGACATTGTTTCATGTGTGAGTGTGAAAATTTTTACTCCCGTGTCGAAACCCGTTTGCCAACAGCTATTTTCCAAATCTGCCCTCTTTTATGTTTAAGGTGTTTCTTATGCAAACAGCTGTTATTTAAAATGTGCCTTAAGGTAACTTTCTAGAGGGAGAGGGAGAGAGCAAGTCAAATAATTGCAATGACACGAGCAAGGCTGGGTATGTTTCCTGTTAAGTGCATGGAGATTTTTAGTGTCATTTCATGTTTTTAAATGTACTACGATTAAAATGATCGAGCCCAAAGCGAGTGAACTAATTTCCTAATTCGTACATAAGTAACTTGAGTTGGTATTTGGCGTCTAGATTCTAAGGGGGGGGGTTGGGGGGGAAGGAAGTCCTGTAGCTTTTGTAACACCTTGGTCTGATCACTCCATCTCAGCAATCATAAAGGCATCTTTGTGTTTATCTTCTGCGAAAGCCTGGAGGCTACGGGAGAGAATTGTACCAACTAAGCACATATTTGGTTACAGTAATCCCTCAGAAATTAACCATGGCACACAATGGAGGCGGTCTCCAGCTTTGTCACTCGGATCCCAAATGTGGAGTGTTTATTGACAACTTTGTTATGGAAACTGTGCAGATCAACCAGATCTGCGTCTTCAACAGGGAGGTAAAGTGTAGGAATAGCGTCCTTTGAGATATGAGGAAGAGTTTTGAGGATATGGCTGGAAAAGGCACTGGAACCCAAATAATTAACCTTATCTAAACACCCTAATGACAAATGAACAATGATCCTCGACTCAATTACAAAACAGCTATATTTGGCAGGGGCAGGAAGAAGCATGTAATATATCTTAGCTATTTTCTCGAAACAGTCTAGGTCCATGATCCCAAAAGGTTAAAATAATCTTAATTTTTAATAACTATTAGCTTGTTTTCAGTTATCCCTAATGGTGCATTTAGGTCTCCTCTAATCCCCACTGCTTTCATTTTTAGCTTTTTACACCCTAAAATTAATTCCACCTAAAGTACATTTTTCATTTTGTACTGTACTAGCGACGTGCAAATAATTTACATCAGCGTTCATCAGGACTGTCCTGAAGTGATGGATCATTTTGTTGAGTTGCAGTAAAAGTGCAGAATGATCTATAATGATGTAATATATACATTAAAAGGGTGTCTGGATGATCAGAGTTTTGCTAAAAATGTAAAAGGGCTTTTTGATTGATAACAGGGTTGCTGTTTTTCTGCAAAGGCTGTCACAGGCTGACACAATGCTTGAGTTATTAGGGCAGAGAAGGGCAACCATAAATTTCCAACGTCAGGCAAAAACTCTCTTTATTGTCTATATGATGGATGGGCCTCCGTACTAGACACCAAATACTTCGTATCACCCTTAAATGGGAACACATTTTTCGTGGCCATAATTCATGTTTTTTAAATAGAAAGTTTGAAATGCCTGCCTATATTTCACAATCCTGACATATTTATGAATCACTCCCTGCATGCAAATATAATTATTTAAAGCACTGAGGTGACATATGGGTTAGAAATGTACCAAATGCTGTTAGCGGAGTGATTTTTTTTAATTCCCTAAATTGAACACCATAGAAAACTCTGCCTGTCTGTTCCGATCAATAAAGTCGAAGGTGAAGTTTTACTGATTTTGTCAGTGCCACATACAGATATTCGGTTTTGATTAGGTGAAGCTGACAAAAAGGGAGTCTTTTTGCAATTACCATTAGGTTAATGAAAGAAACACTCATCTTTCTCCTGGCACCCCCACGCAGGCATACGCGTTTTCCCCCCTTTCTCTTCGGGCGATGAACTAGCCTGAGGTAGATTTGACAGGTTTTTTTTTTTCCCCCCTGGATTTATTTTCCGTCCAGCTGCGCTCGTCTCGGAGGGAGTGCCGGAGTGCCGGCGGGAGAGGGGGCTGATGAGAGCGGGCTCGGCCGCCCCGCGGTCGGGCAGGGCGGCCGGGCGCTCTCCCGGCTCTCCCGGCCGCGCTCGCTCGGCTCTCCGCGGGGCAGGCGGCGGAGCTGCCCGNCGGGGCCGAGCGGGGCCGGGGCCGAGCGGGGCCGGGGCCGAGCGGGCCGCAGGAGCTGCGGGGAGAAGCGGCGCTGGGCAGGGGCACTCGGGAGTGCTCCGGCGCCTGTTCGCGGCGCCCCACCGCAGCCTTTGGCCGAGCTCCTCCTTTCGCGGGCGGCCGTGCCCGCAGAGCGGGAGCTGCTTACTCATCCTGAGGGTCTGACCCGTAACGTACACCTTTGTATTTAATTAATTGAAACTCACGTTATTTTCAGTAGAGCTCGAGGGATGTGAGGATTAAAACCACAGAGTATCTTGAATATTTTTTTCCCGCGGACTTGTGTGTAAATGTGTAAAATATTTGCACTAGTCCAAACTTACTATAGCAGGCTGACTCTTTGCCCATAAAATGTTAAATCAACCATGACCAGACTCATTTTCCCATGTCAGCCAAGAGGACTCTGTAAATCAACACATTAGGGTTTCGCTGGGTAGGAGCTGCGTGTACTTCATGCAAAGTGGCCCTGACAGTCGCTCTCTTGGTGCTGTGGTTGTCAGCTTGTGGCTGACTGCAGCATTGTCAGGTGGCAGCAGGGAACCTTGCAGGTAGAGTGCAAAATCATTGGCGACACAACATGCAAGAGGCTGACAACTGGCACAACAGAAGGAAATTATATGGGTTGCTTTACCTTTTGATGTGATTGTGTTTTCAAGACTCATAGATGTTTTGCAAAGCCTGTTGCACCAGCCTGGACCGCTTAGAAGAGCCTGTGTCTCCCCTGAGGCCCTGCTTAGTTGTATGTGAGCAGAGGTGTTCTGCTGGCACTTCCTACCATCCCAAGATGGAACCCACTTAGAAGCCATTACAGAAAAGCTGATCTCAAGGTTTGGAAGGAGTGTGTGATAGCTATACCTGGAAGCAAATGAACATAGTGGATAAATACAGCTAAAAAAAATTGCACTGGCCATATGTAGCTGTGCCTAAACAACCAAGACATACTCCATTTTTTGTTCAAGAAAAAGAATGAATCCCTCCAACTCTAAACAATATGTGTTCTGTAAAAAGCCTCAGCCAGCCAGTCCTTATCTAAACCGCTATCTCTGGGTAAGGGTTCAGATACTGGAAAGCCTATTGCTGGGCGCTAGTAGGTTGAAAGGAAAGGGAGACATAATACAGCATATAACAAAATGATATCACTTCTTACTACCACACAACAAATATCAGTAATTACACACATTGAATCAGATTAGATTCAGATATCAAGGTAAAGCTTTGTGCTATATTTCTTGAAAGGGGTCTCAGCTTAGAGAAATCATTATCCAGTGCTCCTTGCTGGATTGCCTCCCACTCAGAGGAGTGACCCAGCTATGACCCAGACTCGAAACACTTGTGTATAAATTTAATTTTCAGCATTACATCATTTCAGCTGGAGTCTTACCTCTTTGCTCATTGTTGTGCTATGTGGCCTACCTGGAGGTAAAGAAAAGATAGTAAGAAAATGTGCCAAATGTTAGAAAATATAAGTTCCGCTTAAAAGTGCGCACACAGCCACTTCTATCCTATGATCAAATGAGATGAAATGACTGAAACACTAGTAAAGAGGGAGGGAAAAAACTTACATGATTAAGTTTAAAATCTTACAAGATGACAAAAGGAACATTTGAGGGTTACTTATGAAGGGACAATACAAACTCTGCTTGCAAAATTTCCCATGTTTAAAAGAAAAGGCATTAGCCAAACATGTGCCTGTAGAAACATTTCTTCTTGATCAGTATTCTCAACACCTGAACAATGAAAACTTGTTCTTCTAAATTCAATGTACTTTCTAAGGGGAGTTTTGCATGTTTGCTGAGAATGATTAAGCACGCATGCTATTTCCTCTAATTGTAATTTTTTATTTTTCATTAACTGAGCAAAGTGTTTCACTTAATGTAATTTCTTTCCCATAAAAAAACCCCACCCAGACATATTTCTTTCTTCTTTTTCTACATCATTCACAGAAAGTTCATATCCCTAATGGATGACAAAGTAGGCAGTAGCATGAGTGTGTGAAGAGGTTTTTCCTTGACCAGTTTCATTCAGGTACTCCCAGCTCTGATGAATGTACTACATTTAGTGTTATGAGTAGAGATTAAAGACACAAGTCCTCACAGTAAATTCTGTGCAAGTAAACTTCTCAAACTGTGGCCATTGAAGAACAGAGACTAGACAGAGTTAGCAACACTTAAGTTTCATTTCCAGGTCTACCATTAACAGTGTTCAACTACCTTTTGCAGCTCTGTGTCTGTGAAACAGAGCCCTGGTATTTAGTTTTCCATGACAAAGTGTTGTAATCAGGATAAGACAGTAAATGCTTTAGTGCATTACCATGGCAGAAAAATACAAGAACATAATCTCCTGTAGAAAAGCTCCACATTTGCGGTGTGGCTTGCTGTATAATAACATAGTCAAATCAAGAGGATCATCTCATTTCTGTTTGAATGCCATGATTTCTTGGCAGAATTAAATATGCTGGTGCTGCTGCAAGTTTGGTGTTTTGCATTAGTCATTGGAAGCAAATGTGCATCATCAAGGTTTCTTATTCGTCCACTAATTTTCAGATTCATGAAATTATGTAATACAAGTTAGGCATGTAATGATGACATTTGGTTCTTTGAATTAGTAGTTGCTACCTATTTCTATAATATCTGAAGTTAGTGTTGTTATTGTTTACTTTATATTTATACAATATGATGATTTTACCCATGGCCTTGAAATCATGAATAATTATGCTAGTAGGACAAAGGTACAAATGCTATTATTATATTGCACTTGTAGTCTTGTTTGAATGTCATTAATATACAAGGGGAGAATCAATTAGCAAAACACTATTTTTGAAATGTAATTTATTAACACTGTGCAAGAGTATTCTTTGGTTGAATAGCTCTAAGACAGAGATAATATAATGGCATTGTGGCTACTTCAATTAGGGCTTGCACCTTCTCTCCATGGACTGAAAGATGAAATTTTCTCATTTACTTGTGTATAAAAACAATTGCACAGTAGTAAGCCATTGTTTTGGTTCAATAATCACCCATTGTCTCATTCCCACATGATCTGAATGGAAACCTCCCAAATTTAAGTGTGATGCCTTCATATTTATTAGGGATATTTAATATCAACGTATGTTAATAAGAAAGAGTAATGGTTGAACTGAAATGATAATATTTAAGAAAAACAGTAAACATTACAACCCATTTAAAAAAGATGCTTCACTTTCTCTGGACTGTTGGTATCCATTTGTATCTGTTGTTAATAATAAGTAATATTCATAAACCAAAGGGGAAAAAATAAGAATCTGGATGCCTTTTTTGTTACTCATCATGAAAACTATGTAAAGTAGACAGGATTTTTTGAAAGGGTATTATTTCTAATTACGGCACTCATATAAACAACTGTGAATCTGTAATAGGCTCTTTATCATGAAGGGAAAAGCTGTTCTTGGGCAGAACTGCCTCCTTTCAATATGGCTCTTAAAATCATTCGTACAATAAAGAAAACTGGAGCTCAGTTGTGGATATGGAGATATTGATCTTGATTTTTTGGCCAACATTTGAAATTTCTGTGACTAGGATGGCATGAAGATCTCTGTTATGTGCAGTAGCAAAGGACAAGATTAGTTCAGCTGAGTTCTGGGTGAGTAACCTGGTGTAATGCAGAGAAAAGTTGAAAGGAAATATGGTTCTTTCCTGTGGCAGTCTGTAGTTCTATTTATGTATTTATTATGGAGTAATGAAAGCAGTAACATTTTTACAGGGAACAGTAAATAATCATGGGATGCCAAAATACCCAATCCAGGGTAGGGTATATTTATGTTTGTAGTATATACACACACAAAAAAAGTGCTACCTCTTGGAGGAGTGTTGGGCTAAAGATGGTTTGGTATTTTTTACACAATCTTGGCTGCATGTCTCTAGATAGATCAAGTGTTTATCAGTGGTGCCCTTATATCTTCCCAGAAGGCCCGTGTATGCTTGCTTGTGGAATATTATTAAGTACTCCAGGAAAAAAAAAAAAATCTTTAAAAGCTACAGATTTCTCAGTTACCTGTCCTCAGTGTGGGCACTAGAATATCAAAAGATCTTTTGCACAGGGGACTTCCTAAGACTTTGAAAGGCAGAGTGAATTTCATCCTTAGAAGTTTAAGAACTCAAGCAGACTCCTGAAGTACAGAAAAATTAATTTAGCAGTTATAAAGACATCAAATTGATGACACCAGAGAATGAAGTGCAGAATGTCCTCCCCTGCCTTGCCAGAATAATTAGAGAACAGTTCATTCATATCCTCTCTTTTGTTTCTGCAAAAAATATCAGTCATGTGACAGGAGTTCTGTGATGGAGATGCCTATGAATTCAGCTCACAGATTATTTAACAGCTGGAGAGTGGCAACATCTTTGATACAGACTTTTAGACAGTAGCCAGTGGTTGTTGGCTCCATGTTTTACCTTCCAAATGTAAAGTTATTTGAATTTTTTGCTTCTGCTCTTGTACTTTGGATGACTTTGATTCTTTGCCCTTTTCCTGCTAAGGATTTTTGCTTCACCTTTAAGTGACAAGTTCAGATATGAAGTTCTTGATTTTTGTCAGTTTAGGTCAGTTGTGAATACAGTTTTGGAATAAAAATGCTTAGTCTTTTGCCTTTCTATTCCATATAAAATAAAATTGCCTAAAGATATCCACTGTAATCTAATCTATGATATTCTGATATGTACGCTATCAAATTCAACATTTTAAAATCTTAAGTGAATATATGATATCACTGTTTAATACAAATAGATCTGAATTATCATAAATATATTTAATGCATAATGCATGTCACTCAGGTATTATTGTCAGTAATGGATGAGGAACAACACTAGGATAATTTATAAAAGTAGAGAAAATAATTTCTCAGTAGTTCGTGTTTTTCAGGGAGTTGGTTTCTAATAACAACATTTTGGTCATAATACATTTCTAGCACAACTTAAATGACTTGTGCAAATTACTGAACTAACCTGAGTGCTTTTATTATACCCAAAACACTGCAAGTGTCTTGCATTATAAAAATTTGTATAAAACCTGTTCAGCTCTTTTGCTTGCTTCAAGTCAAACAGTAAAACAAATTTTTCTTGCTTACAAAGTGAGAAAGCCCTCCCCTTACCCCTCTTTGTGAATTGTGAGGTGTCAATGAGTTGGAGAGGAACCTTAATGATAACTCTGTTTTCCCTAATAATGGGAATCCTTAGATGATTGAGATTTATGGAGAGAAAAAGTATCTGCAGTGAAGGAGGGAGCATGGCTCAGGCTCACTGTGGGCTGCAGTGGTGCTGAGCCCAGTGTCACCACTCCAGGGGAGGGTGAACTTTCACTGCTGGGAGCTGCTAAAAAGCTTTCCTTCAGCTTTCCAGGACTCCGAGGTGTGCCAAGCCTATCAGAGGCTGTACCTACCCTGTCAGTTTAAGGTGCTCTCAGGCTTTGCTTGCATACACTGTTCACTTTTAGGCTTCCCCCCGGAACAAATAATTTCCTTCCTGCTAACAGAAACTTTGAGGCTGGTTTAGCAGGCAGTTCACTTCATTGGGTATTGCACTGGGATCATATAGACTCATGATGGGCTTCATTTTCTCTATTCATGTGAGGTCCACCACTATCCAGAAGGCCTTGGATATTCATGTGTCCCTTTAGTGCCATCAGACATGCACCACACATTTTATGTCTCATACCAAATTGTAGAAAACCATCTGAAAAAAATGTGGCCTTTAATTTTTTAGCCTTATGACTTTTAACCAATGACTAAACAAAACTATGATGTTGTAGGGACACACTGGTATGAAGTGAGACCGGAGAAGATCTGGCTAGCTGGAAGTAACCCAGGCCAGTGCTGAGGAAAATTTTCTCAGTAGCACACTAAAAGAGGGGACTTGGTGGCACCTTGGCATGGCTGCTTCTGATCATGGAGATGAGTATGTTGAAGGAAAAACCCTGAAAGCTACCTACTGAAAATTTAAGGATGTCAGTAGTGCCCTTATATCTTCCCAGAAGGCCTATGTATGCTTGCTTGTGGAAGATTAGGGGGAAAAAAAGATCTTTTAGAGCTACAGATTTCTCCAGTTACATGTCCTCAGTGTGGGCACTAGAATATCAAAAGATCTGTTGCACTGGGGTGGATGAGAGGCTGCATGGACTCAGGAACCTCTAGCTGATACAGAGTGTGCAGGGGTATAAAAAACCTGGTGTTCCAGACTTCCCTTTATGCCTGGCTGATTTCCCCTCTTGAATGAGCTGGGGCTGCCAGACGCCACAGCATTACAGCTTTCCTCTGGGTGTCCTCTAACAGGTTTTTGACATGCTGGGTGCTGTCACTAACTTATACAGTGGGTCAGATTGCTTATACAGAGCACACCTGAGAGGTTGTTTTAGACATGAAGCATTGATTAAGGGATTACAGGGTATGGTGATTACAGAATGGCCCATGGCTGGAGGTGGTGAGGAACAGTTGTGGAGCTAGTTTGGAAATCAGCCATTCCACATAAACAGGACTTGGAGCTGAGGCTTTCTTCTCTTAAAAGGAAGAACTGCAAGGCCATTACAGACTTACTCTTCAGTATCTGGCCCAGAATGCCAATGGCAATCTTAGTGACGCTTAATAAAATGCCAGGTTGGGCATAGAAAAAAATGAAGTGCCAGAATAGAGGTTGCCTCTACTCTCTTGGTTGTGTTGTTTAGTTCATGCATGTGATGACAGTCTTGAGGTGTTAATGAAGATTAAATTATATCATCCCTGCCTCATTTGGTGCAAAATTTGCAAGACAGAATGCTAAGAGATCATGATTTGTCACTGACTCCTTTGAGAGGTATGGTAGCAGCACAATATAGCAAAGTAGCCTATTTTTTTTTTCACCCACACAGAACATACAGGAGTCTGATAAAAAATGAGAAACCTGTAGCTGTTTCTATACCAAGTTAGAGGACTAAAAGCAATAAAGGATTATAAGTTAAAGTATTAACAAGAAAAGCACTTTTAAACCAGTAAATTATGAGTACTAGATATTAGTAGTAAAAGTATACAGAAAAGTTATGCAGTTGTGGTTGTTAAATCAGGGTTACATTTAGGATGTGCACCTGCAAACACACTGGTTTGTCATTTTGTAATCAGTGATAATTATAGTACCTCAGCAACAGTGTAAACAGAAGGACCTTTATTTTGCACATCATAACAATGAAATAAATTTATTTTCTAGTGGCATTAGACTGGAAAATTTGATAGAATTAATATGATGTAAAACTATATGGTTATGTTAATTGGATTCATCTATTTTTGTTGTTAAAACAAGCATAAAGTAGCCTGGACTTACTTTAAGGGAGTCAGTTGAAAAAACCTCTCCAAATGGTACAAAGTGGAAGTTCTGTTCAGTGTGAGATGCTTAGCCTGGCTTGAGGAGTGGGGAGAGTTTGGTATGGGCTGTACTTCTGGGCCACTATTTTTGCTTTGATCTGAGGACCACATCTTGTGGAACTTGTAGAAATCTCTTGATCATACATATTTACCTCTCTCCAAGAATTTGTCGAGCAATAGTTTGTTTCACAAGAAAAGATAAAGTCCTGTTAGAGCCCAAACTTTTGTCCATTGATTTTGCATTTTATTTTTATACTTTCCATTCTACAAGAGGGAAAATACTTTTCATTTTTAATTACACATGCAGAAGTGATTATCACTTGTGGGTTTTATCCCCACTCCTGAGTGGTATTAGCAAGACAGCCAACCTTTCAAGCTATCCTCAGTGTAACTAACTGTAAAATTGGGATATTAATGCTTAATTGAGATGGGTATAGTAGGGCTTAATTGATTAATATATGTAAAATGTCATGAAATTTTCAGGTGAATGACATTTTAGAAGTGTTAGGTAGGACTTTCTTTATATTTTAACATAACCAGTATAAATAGCAGCAGGAACTGATCATTATGAACAATTTTTACAAACACATTTACTTATCTTTCCACTGAAAGACAAATTAATATACTGTACAGTGAATACAATTTGAATTGGTAAATGTAGAAGAGAATTAACATGCATTTCCTTTCACTAGAAGGTGAATATGAATGTTAATAAATTTCCTTGTAGATAACAATTTGAAAATATTATTTTCAATATGTCAGTTTATGGGCCAGTATGATGAAATATATATATTCATTATATATAAATGGTCATTAAGCTTAAAATAGAATCTCTAAAATCAGTGGACTTGACTTCTTTTTTGCTCACTTACTTGTTTAGTTGATGAAGGCTTTGGTCTTAGCTCTTCTGCTTTAACAGAACAATTAAAAATGTTAGTATAAAACAGATACCCTCAAACTTCCCAGGTAACAAAAGATTTTCAGACCTGTGATTACCTTAAAATTAGAGCTTTTTTATGTTTGTGACAATGTGGACAGTTCTGTAGCTTCAGTAATATTTGTATTTTTTCATAATGAAAAATTAATGGTAGGGAAGAACTGTATTTAACATCTTGCTATGCTTTTATATGAATTAAAATTTGGAATGAGCAGAAATACTCATCATGCTGCTGCCCCTTTGAGGTTATTTCACCAGATTTGTTTTTTTCCACATTGTGAAGAGCTTAATGTTTTTTTTTGTTGTTGTTGGTGGTGGTTTTTTTTTTTTTTTCAATTAATTTTCTTTTAAGTCAGACTTGTACTTACTGTAAGATCAAAAAAAGAGGAGAAAAGTATCCAAGTTAGCTGTTGGGTCCAAGGTGGTTGGGACTTTCCACAGGAAGCTCCACATGCTGTATCCAGGTTGCTGTATCTGAAGTGTGTGTCAAGCTGCACTTTGGGGTTACAAGGCTTCAGTACCATGTCTGGGATGCCAGGTGAGACCTTTCCTGACTGTGTATCACATCCTCAAGAAAAGAAAAATAAGTTTTAATTGCTAAAAATCTTAGTGAAATATCAATACATATTTTAATAGGAGGTTAATGAATTGACATAAGGTTAAACAGGCCAATGGACACTGCTTATATATATATACATGACTGCTACTGCATAAGCTCATCTCTGACACATGGCTCTTTGACTGTAACATTTTCCAGGTTCTCTTACTGCATAGCATTGCTTTCAAAGCTATTTACAAACAAATCCTTCTTATAAAGTACAGCCTAATGGGTGTTTCTTTCTTGTTTCAGTAGGGAAGTCTAAGTCAACTGAAAAATTTAGAAAAAATTGAAACTTGGCTGGCTAATCTGGATATTTCCTTTTATTGTGAGAATTAACTGTGCATATTTCTCAAGAGTTTTGGGCTGAGAATAAAGTAGTTTTTGTTGGTTACTACTACTTCTCTATGAACTCAATTTGTGTTGTATTTTATTATTTTGTGCTATATTTTATCCCTCTGTTCTGTTGTCCTGATCCATAATGATATATATTATGACAGGCCACTTTTTGCTGGGTTCTGTCACATAAATCAAGTTGTTCCAATTAAAATCAAGAAAGTTGTTGTTGTGGTAGGCTTTTTTTTTTCCTCCTCAGAGAGAAAAACAATTAATTTGCAAAAGTTTTATGAATAATAATATTTTAAGTTTCCTGAACCTTTTTTCTGTGGCTTGATATGAAGCCTTTTTTAATAGTGTTGTGACTAAGTCTTAAAACCACAGCATCATGTGTGACTAGATCTTTTAGCCTTCACTTTTTATTACAGAATTCACCCAGCCTTATTTTACCAAGGTACAGAATGTTCCCCATGCGACCCAAATGTATCAGAGTGGTCTAACTCCCAGAGAGTCATGTGAACGACTCTGTCACTCAGATTCACCCGTATAATCATTACTAGAAATAAATCCCAATTCATAATCCTGTGGTGTTTTTTGGTTATGGCAAGTTAATGGTATTAAAATGTGCTACACTGTCAACTTTGAAACCGAAACCTTACACCATCATGGTGTAACTCATGCTATCTCCATTTTGATCCAGAGACAAACCCTAGGAGACTTTGCAGTGATTTTATTTTTGATATCCATTCAATCATTGCCTTCTTCAGCAAATATATCCACTGGTCTCTGTTTCTGTTTTGATTTTGTAATGTGGACATTTCTCTGCTTGAACTAAAATAGTTTGTTCCTAATTAGTCATATATGTTTTCCAACACCATCAGCTGACAGTAGCTTTACTCATCTGAGTGGGATTCCAGCAAGAAACTTAAGCATGGAGGGCTTTATATGATATTGTTATCAGTCTTCTACTATATTGTTATCAGTCCACTTTCATCTTTACTTGAGAGGAACATTTAGTAATCTGAAGCTCTCAATCATTCTCTTGTGATTATGGAAAAGGTCTTCAGCATGATGGCCAAATATCAGCGTGTTTTTGGATACTTTTATATGTATGGAGTCAAAGTTGAATTCCAAAATTAAGACAAGAATTTCCTTAAGTTTAGGATTGGTCTGTCTCTAATAATCTTTACAGTATAAACAGGAAATCTCTTTGGTTTTAGTCTGCTATTTCTTTTGTGTTTCTCACCAAATGAAGGCTTATCAAAGGATTTTTTTCTTTTTTTGTTATTTGTACAGATGGTATGGAGACTAAAACATAACATACAACTTATGGAGGACCACTGTTTTCAATGAATGATGCATTACTTTGGCTCAGCTACTTTCTTTTTATTTTCCCACTTGGATAGTGAGAAGGGTCTAGAAACAGGTATTTGTAAAGAAGGAGTGGAATATTATTGTCAGAGTTGTAATAGATCTAATCCCTATATCACAGGACTGCTTGACTCAAAAGTTGGATCTTTTTTCCCTGCATTTCCTGTTCACAGTAATGCCATTTTCTTGTTAAAGAACAGTTTCTGTAGAAAATACCTTACCCTGCACTGCGCTCCTTTGTTCTTGCACTTGCTTACTCATGATTTTTTTGTTTTTGAGGAACTGAAAATTGTGTGACTAAAGTATGATAGATGCAGGAGAACCTGGAGAACCTAGGACAGAAATGTCTTGTAGGACCAGCAGGTACTATAGGCTCTACAATCTACAATTAGTCACTCTTTCTGCTTCATCTTACCAAGGAAAGGTGATTATGCATGTTATTGAATTGGAAGGGTTTCTCAGTTAGTGTATTTTTTTATGTAAGGAGAGTAGAAGAAAGGAATAAAACACTAAAGTCACCATTCAGGAAGAGTGAAATTAAACTAAACCTTGCTTTCCCATGTACTCCCTCACATTTTCAAGAAGTGTAAAACCTGTTTCTTGTAGTTTTCATGTTTATGTATAGCTCTCTATTTTAATAGACAATATATTGCTTGTGGAGATCTCTGGAACTTTCAGCTTTCAGCTCTTCCTTCTTGCATCATGTGTGTGCATGTTCTTTTCCTAGTGATGTCTCCAGATGCAGAATTAATGCTGGCTGTGCTATATTTATCCCTCCTCACCCAGAAGGATGGGTGGATGAAAGTAATAAGTGAGTAATGGGAAAAGTTGCTGTTTAACAGTCTGCAGAGGATGGTGGCTTTTGTTTGGGCTGTGTTCTTTCTTAACCATCCAAATTGTTAGCAACTTCCATACGTTTCTGTAGCAATCTTTTGTGCTTAAAAGGTATAACAAAAAACCAGCAACTGCTTTAGAACTGAACAACAGGGAACAAAAACTTTTGCTACTTAAAATACAAGTTATTCCATATTCAAGTGTAGGAGGTTGACTACTAATTGGACTCTATTCCTGCTTACTACTCTTCTCAGCAGAGTATCATCTATCTGTTATCTCTGTGGAAGGCTGTGGTTCTGCCCTTTGCTGGTATAACCTGCTCAAAGATGGAAGATTAAAGAATGAGGCCGTGAGAAGCAGGGAAGGAACCTGTTTGTTAATGTCAGGTATTCCCACACCTTGGCTTGAATTCCTTCCTGATCATACAATTTTCTGTTGGGTTAAAGACACATCTTTAGGGGCATAGGCTCTTAGGGGCACAGGGCCCCGTCCAATGTGTATTTTCAATAGTATATGCCTATTTATAGATAGGTCTCCCTTATTATGCAGTGTTGTTTGCAAAACAAGATTCAGAATGTGTCTTTTGGATTAATTAGGTGAATATAGTTCTTTCTGAGAAAAATTAAAACTAAACAAAACCTCAACAAAGCAAACAAACAAAAACCCCCCCCTCCTCCCCTTCCTCAACTT
>VYZP01078995.1:345-15758 GCA_013400635.1 Hypocryptadius cinnamomeus | reverse complement strand
AAAAAAGGCCCCGTAAACCCCTCTCAAAAACCCAAAACCCCAAAATACCTCTAGCTAGTCTGGTAATTTAGTTCTACAGTGAGCTGCCAAGACAGCTGGAACAAGAGAGAGCAGCTCCACGAAAGCTGCTCTGGCCTCTGCACCCACTTCCTTTGTTTTTGACCTTTGTATTCAAGCACTTCCTGCAATAATTTTGTTTTGTCTTTGAAACCAGCACAGTGTGACAGACAGTTGCTGCCCCAGACATTGTGACAGAGATCTGTAACAAGAAAATACCTCTGTGAACCTCAAATCTGTTATTTAGAATAGAACTGCAATGTTGTATGGCCCCAAATTAGACTTTATCCTAGCTTTAGTACCCTTTTTCCCCCGAGTTCTGATTGTTGCATTCTTATGAGGAAGCATCAATGCCCAGAGAGGTACAGTTGCTTCAGTATTGCAATTTACTTTCCCACGATTCTGCAGCCAGCCAACGTGAAATTCACCTATACATAATGGATTGTAGGGAAGTATAGCACTTCAAATATGTTGTGAGTCAGTCGTCTTAGGCTTAGAAAAAATAATCTCTGTGTATTTGTGCAACATATAATTATAGGAGAAGTGGTAGCAAAAGCTTCCATACCAAGCTTACTGAATTTTTTCAAATTTAAAAAAAAAAATCTTATGATCTTAATATTAAGTGTTCTGTGCCTCCATGATTAGCAACAGGACTTTGAAACTTGGCAGTTTGATGGCTTTACAAAAAAAACCAAAAACCAAAAAAACCCCCAAAAAACCCCCAAAAATTAGAGTGCATAAATTATAAGGAACTGAAAAATACAATTTCTCATCTTTGGTTTGTGCTATACATTTAGTTTTGACAACACGTCCAAATCTTGCAATAATCTAAAAAGCTTGTGGATGCCCCATGTCAGCATCTTCTTTGTGCTGTACTCTAGATGGGACAGAGAATCATTATCACCCTTTAGCTTGGAATAACTCTTGCTGTAAGTATTGTCTACTTGGAGTAAAGAATTTATGTTTCTTGCCCATCATTTTACTGGAAATAATAATTTTTGTTATGTAATACCTACACCAAACAAGACAAAGCAAGACAGAGTATTGTGTACAGTTACAGTTTCAGACCTAGATCTTGGGAGGTGCAGCTTCAGTTCCCCAGATGAACTACAGATAATAAACAGAAGTTTTTATGCAAATGAAGTATCCATTCTATGCAACAGTACCTTTTTTTGTAGGATAATAAGAAGAGGAGTTTTCTATTTTCCTGGCATAGAGTGTGAATAATACATTAAAAATGCCAGAGCTTCTGGTAACACAGAGCATTGAGGAACTTAGTGATATTTTACCTGGTTGATGTAATTTACTTATCTCTGTCCAATCTATAGTCTAAAGGAAACAGAATTCTGTATATTATAAAACCCAACCAACCAAACACCAAAATCCACTAAAAGACAACTCTGTACCACAACATATCTTATGAGAAGGAAGAAATAAATTGCACAATTAATTGTTGCTATGTCTTAGTTGTTGAGGATGTAACTTATTAAACATAATTTTAGCCTAATAGCTATAGTGTGCTATATAATGTAACATTAGGGATTTTTAATTGTATTTGGGTCATACCATTTTGGTCAACAAAACTGTCATTACCTTTATTGGAAGTGAGATGAGATTACTGAGCACAAATTTTATGAAAGGGTTTTTTTTCCCTGCCATCAAAGCTTTTGTCTTCTATTTTTTGAAAACTCAGCTTATAGAGTAATGCATTTTGAAGTATATACATAAACTTACCTTAAAAGAATGCTAACAATGTTACAAAATGAAGCTTTTCAAAGACATCAGAAGATGCTGAACTTCAGGGTGCCTTTGCAATAAAACAGTGAGTGAGCTTATGGGCTGCATTAATTCACAGTTCCCATGTAGCTTCACTGTTCACATATCACACTTCTGCCATATAATAGGAAAATAATAACCAAATATATCCCAGAGATGGTTTTAGACATAATTCTGTTTTTCTTGGGGACACTTGAGGAATGAAAGAGCCAAAATTCAAGAAGCAGGAAATATATCAGATTGGACGCTCTGCTTTTGTGTAGCAGGAAAGGGTAAAACTCAAAAACTCTAGATGAATGTAGAAATATTAACCCCCCTATCTTTCTCATATGAGTCTCCACAAGAATGGAAAAATGTAAATCAAGGCCATTAGTTGACAGTAGGAAAGCAAACCCAGAGTTATTACATGAGCCTACAGTAGTATGAGATAACCAATTTTCATTGGCTGCTTTTTAGGACTAATTTGTCCTGCAGAGTTTCAAACACTCCAGCATGGGCATACTTCTGGAAAAAAACCCAACACTTTAATGTCACTTAGATGTTCTTAAGTTTTATAGCACTGTATCACACTGCCATACTAATACTGTTCAAAAAAAGGTGTGCCAGTGGATTGAATACATATGCAGAACTTGCTTTTCAGATCCCTTTAACCTGTTTATCATTGGCTATTAAATATCCTTATTAGTGGCAGTATGAGAACTAGTTTGGAGATAGGAAAGAAGAAACCTAATTTGCAGCTGTTCAATTTAGGAATGGCAAATGACATCATAAATACTGTATTTCTTTCTGTAGGACTAAAGTACACACTTTATTGTACTTTATCTTTTTTCTGTCAGGGTTTTTTTCCTGCATGTTTCACAGCAGGGAGTGCTAGTGATGCTGTTTCCTGGGAGACATCTGAAGTTATTAGTTTGGACATTAAACACCCTATTTAACTCTTTGTGATTAAAAACAGGTGTAAGGGAAGCTACATATGAATAAAATGTTCCACTGGCAATACAGAGGAAAATGTCTGTACTACAGTCAGTCTTTCTCAGCTAAATTGATTCAGTTTGTATTCACATCATATTGATGTGGCTACTTATTAACAAATATTTTGAGGCAATATTTTCGTTGTTAGCATCAAGAAAGTAAGTTTTATGGCTAAACTGTGAGCCAAATTTTCTGAAGGTCAAATTGGAAAAATTCTGTTACTTGGCTGAGATTTTTTGTCTGAAATTATTTGCTTCAGAAAACTGTTCAAACACAGTATTTTGTCAGGAGAAATTATATATATGTGGGGTTTTTTTAAAAGTAGACAATAGTTTATTTGACTTACTCTGAAATATAGGATAATTGTATTTTTGTACATGGAGGCATACATGCATAGTTTGCTGCAAGCTGTAAAACAGACCATTTTGATTAACTCAAATATTTTTTTAACTTTCAGTTAATGAAAAAGTCAGGATTGCTATTATTTCCTCTTATAAATGTTCAGTGTTCATTTAAGATGGGGAAATGCTTGTATACAAAAGCTTTACATGAAGTGACATAATTCATTTGGTGCTATGCCATATATTTGCTGGTTTGTATTAGCTAATTATTTAATCAGTTGGTCAATGAGATTTCCTGATTGTAATTGAGTACACATTTTTAGCAACTGACTCCTCAAATGGCACAAAGCTCTGTTATTACATGAAGAACTGTCATTACAAAGGTTCTATATTGCTATATCACTAAAGTTCCATACCTTGTGGCATGATTTCCCGAGCAGCTCTTTAAACTATTTTAACCTCTACAAAGAATCCTCACAAAACTTTCAGCTTCTGAGGAACCCCTGAAAAATATATTCTGTAAGTACAAACTTAGTCCTTTGAAGCTTTACTCATATAGGCAGCTCTACCAAACCTAAATAAAACCTTCAGATGATGCAGGCTGCGTGTGGCCAGGACTCAAGAAGGTAATGTTTTGGGATGCTCAGAAATACAAATACATATGGTAAGGTGAAAAACAGCCTAAACCCAGAGGCTGCCTCACGTTCATCTGGGATCTGTGCTATCGGGTGACACTGATGATCAGCTGGCTCAAAAGCTGGAGAAGTCCTTTGGTATTTACATTGCACTGTGATGGGTTTTAGCTTCATAACAGCATGGGGCACAAACTAATGAGCACATTGACTCATACGCCTGAAATCTGAGACTGTGTTATAACTTTGTTACAATTGCAGATTAGATGTTACAAAATAGACCTTCAGGGGCAGACAGCTGTGAGTTTTCATTGCTTTTGAAAATTACGTGCAAGTGACAGGTACTTAAGAAATAAGGGAATAAAGCAGACCCTAAAATTACAAAGTTTGAGAAATTCACCAATAATCCTGTAGGAAACTGGCAGCAGAATTAGGATTTTTGAGATATAAGTTTTCAAAGTCTAGGGAAGCACCACAATAAGACAGTGATCTCTCTTCTCGTTTCCTCTGTTCCAGGGAGTTTTGTTTTTCCCTTCCTTTACAGTATAATAGTCCCATTTTGTCACTGGGGTCGGTAGCACTCCCTTTTTGTTACACACCATGGGACTTGGATCTATTATGTATCCATGGCAGATAACAATCTAGGCCATGTCTGTACAAGAAAACGTTGAACTGGTTTCAAAAGAACTACTATAAGCCTGATGCACTTAAAACAGTTTGCCACCTCTTTAAGTTGTTTTTGTAATTTAGAAAATTCAGCTTGACTGATTGAAGAGATGATAAAGTCAATTTAAGTCACCCAGTTTAGGGAGCTGCACCTGCAACTTTTCCCTCTAGACAAGGTCTTGCCTAGTAAGTAGGAGGATCAATGGCAGGTTAATGCAACTGGCAATGTAAGATGCTGGAAAAACCCCCAAACTTCGTATTATTTGTGTGGGCTATTTTGTAAACTATTTAGGCAGGGATTTTTTTCTTTGTAGATATCTCTAAAATGACAGCTAACACTCTACTAAAATTAATCCTAATAATGTAGATAATGATATGCTAAATTGTTTTCAATATAGTTATTCCATTTTACATGAGTGTAGTATTGAACTGAATTTACTCCACTGAGACAAATACTGTAGCAGTGGGCCACTTGAGCCATGAGCTGTATGTGTTCATTCTGGTGGGAACCACATGCTTGTAGCTAAAAGAGAGATAAAAAGTAGATACAGAAAGAGGAGAATGTATTGCTTTGTTTAAATTTACAGTTCACATAGTACTTGTTTTTCTTGGCATATGTTATTTACTATATAATCTAACAGATAAATAAAGGCCCTGATGGTTTGAAGCATGCTGAGTGATGATCTGAACTAGCAAGTATGCCTGGATGGAAAACTCTTACTTAGAGAAACAGAGCTTTTATTCATCAGTGTAGGATCAGCTTATTTGCTGTGGCTGAAGGGTTTGATTCTTCTGTCTTACATGATACAAGGAAAATTAGATCACACAAAACACTGGAGTGGTTTATTCATTGGCCATATTTTGATTTTTATGCATGTTGGCCCATTGACATTTCTAACACAATACATTAAAACAGGGAGGAAGAACATTTTTTTCCTCAGCTATTTGCTCTGTGTTTCCTGTCCAGCAGTCACTGAAGAGGGAGGGATGGCTGTAGAGAAGGTGTAGTGTCACAGCTGTACCAAGAATTTATTCTGTTGATACTAAGAGGTAGAGCAGCAAGTACAGTATTGGTTTCTGCTGTGTTGCTGAATAAACTCAAGAAAGTGGTTTGCAGTGAGGAATACATATCCTCCTGAAACTTATTTCCCCTCACAGCATGTGCCTCCGCTTTCAGCAAGAGTGAGTTATGCTATATTAGCAATAAAGGGGCAAAATGAGCCAGATTTTTAAAGGTGCTTAGGCAGCTGAAGAGGTAGGTAGATGACTAATAGGATTTAAGATCCAAGCTTGGGAAACCTTTAAAAGTCTCATAAAATTCTTACAGAAAACCTGCAGCTCCTCTAGTCTGCCTGAACAGTGATAACCTACCATCATGGCATTATTTTAATTAGTAAATTCTTGTGTCCTGGAAAGATTCATTTGACAGGGTTTTCTGATAATTCCAAAGGTATTTGGTTTCCACACAAATTGTCCTATGTTCTGGAGACAAAATATTGCCATGAGAATGTGGACCTTTCCTGGAGATAGCCTGTTTTTGATGTTTTTTCCCTGCGGGCGTTGCTTTACCAGTGACATACATCTCTTCAAAGGCAAGTTATGCTTTATGCCACAAATTAATGAGCTGCTTAGTAGGTGGAAAGCCAGTACAGATAATGTTCCAAGTAATCTAGCATATTATGGGAACTGAAATGCAAGGTGTGATCCCTCTGTCAGTGTCACAGATTGGCTATTTCCATCTCTTCTTCCCATGGCCTATTCAGCACCGTTACAGTCCAGCACATGGCGCTGCCCCGGCGCTGGGGAGGGCAGAGAAGCCGAGGGAGGGTCTGGAGCTCAAGTCTTAGGAGGAGCAACTGAAGGAGTTGGGGTTGATTAGCTCGGAGAAGGCATGGAATAAGGGTGGGGACAGCTTAAAGGAGGGTTTAGAAAGGTGGAGGTCCGTCTCTTCTCTCAGGTAGTTGCTGACAGGATGTACCTCAAGCTGGGCCAGGGGAGATTTAGGTTGGACATTAGCAGGAGTTTCTTCACAGAAAGGGATTAAACATAAGAATGGGCTGCCCAGGGAGGTGGTGGAGTCACCGTCCCGAGGGGTGTTGAGAAAACACTGAATGTGGAAACACCGAAACACTTCATGCCATGGTCTAGTTGGCGCGGTGGTGTTCGGTCCTAGGCTGCACTGGATGGCCTAGGAAGTCTTTTCCAACCGAGCTGATTCTGTGAGGCACGGCAGTCGCTTTGGGCTCGCGCTCCAGGTAGGATGCCGCAGCGGGGCCCGGGGCGGCCGCCGGACAAGGATGACCGTGCCCTGGACACGCAGACGTCGGGCCACGCCAGCCTCCCGCTGTCACCCGCCTGCGCCCCGTGCGGTGCCGCCCGGGGCCGTGACTGCGCCCTCGGTCCGGCTCAGGAGGCGGCGGGAGCTCCGCGCTGCCGCCGCNCGGCCGCGGCCCCACCTGCCGCGGGCAGAGCGCCCCGGCCGGCGCGTCCCCGCCCCCGGCACTGGGAGCGGCTGCTCCCACTCCGCGCCGGCTCCCGCCTCTCCGCCGGTGCCGTTCCCGGTGGGTGGGGGCGGCGGACGCGCACGGGGCCGGGTTTAGTTTCCAGCCGCACCGCGCCACAGGATGCCGCGCAGGTATCGCCTTCTCCGTCGCCGCAGCGCTGTCCCGAGGCCGCTGAAGGGAAAGGGCTGAGGAGCGGTCCCGGGGGTGCTCTCCCGCCGCTGGTGGATAACGGAGCGCCGGGCCGGGGCAGGCTGCGCTGCCTCTGCCGCTGCCGTGTGCCGCTCACGTGCGGCGGGCGCGCCCCCGAGGCTCCCGCGCAGCGCGCTCCCAGCGGGACGTGCTCCGGCTCGGAACCGCGCTCGCTCTGTCCGGCTGCGGGGGCGGGAACGAGCTGAAGGAGAAGGAGTGAAATCTGCCAAGTGTTGCTCTTCCTGAAACCGCTTATGTATGTTTCGGTTTGGTTAAAAAGAAGCTGGGAAATATAATAAGAATGGGTGACTTTTACCCAGCGCGTTGTATGGCTACTGAAAAAAATTCTGACTGAAAGTTGGTGACATTAATGATGAACCTGTCGTTAAAATTAGAACTTTTTTTTTCCCCCCTAAGGAGAAGGAAGCTTGTCTTATTTTTGAAAATGTTTTGCCATTAAACCAGGATGTTGCCCATCTAACTGCTTCTTTAATCTGGTCACTGTTTCTGTGTGGAATTCATGTAAATATGTGTGTGATACAAAGGCAATTAATTGGCTAATTTTGAAGCTGCTGCAGGAAACAGTTCCTGTGGTCTCTGTGGTGCACCCTGGCACTGAGTGACACGCTGCCTTCTTCCCTTGAGCATGCCTTGAGACCCTTAATTTGGCTATGTGCCCAGCAAAAAAATCTTCTATCAGCATAGGGTAAAATGTAATGCTCAGCTGACTGGAAATATTCCCAGATATAATTCCCTTCAATGGGAGAGAATATGCAGTATTGAGAGTTCATACATGACCTTTTTGGTGACATTCCTTAATAAAGATATTACTCTATGGGTTATTAAGATTACAGTATCATTGTAGAATGATCACAGGGACCAAATGGTGACATCCTCTGAAACTAAAGCAGAAGGTGCAACTGCTATTGATAGTTAACTTATGTTTTGAATATTTTGTAACAATGTATCTTTTTAATGAATTGCATACAGTGTGTTTAAGAGTCTGCCAGAATATCTCAGGCCTCCATAGCCTATCCGATGCTGGCCTTTGTGGGAAACTGGACATTTTGGTGGGGTATTGAATAGGCCACCAGTAATGACTGACTGTGACCAACCTTCACTATATCTGAGCTGGACAATTAGGTCACGGAGACCTCTACATCCAGTTTTTAATCCTGTGTGATGGTCTGTGACTGGTATAGAAAAATCTAAGAAATCTGCTGTTACTGATGTGCCTTGCAGCCAAAGAGCTGTAGTCTTGGGAAGAGTATGTTTGCTCTCATCTCTTAGTGGTGATGTCTCTGGATATGTACTTGGAAGCTCATAGTCATTTTGAGGGTATTTGAAATGGAAGCAAAAGGAAGAAAACTGAATTATGTACATTTTATTGTTTCTTGAGTAAATGATTTTGAACTGAAACAATGAAAATGAAGAAATATTCTTCTTTCTTCGGTCTACTGACATCTCATTTTATATTAGCATTGTACTATGAGTGTGTCGAAGTGGACTCTGTGGAAGTAAAATGCCTTTACAAGGCCTCAGCATTGAAAGGCCATGATAACAATGTCATCTGCAAATATGCCTGTGAATAATTTGTTTGCACCAGTTGTGTAAATATATTTGCATATTAGTACTGTTCAAAGGCTGAACCTTTGAAACATTTTATGTATTTTGTCTCAATGTGCTCTAAACGACATTTGTATGAATCTTTTTTTTCAACTTCTATTCTTGTGTTTAGGGCTTTGATGTCCAGGTAAGTTTCTGAAGCAGTGTGCACACACTGCAGGCCTGAGTCCCCTGCTCCTTCTCAGCCACTGCTCCCTGGGTGAAAGGCAAAGTGAGGGGCTTGCTCTTGCTGTGTTTGTAGCTCCTCAAGACTGTCTTGTCCTCCCAGTGTTAATAGGCATCATATTGTAGTAATTTCTGTTTCAGCACGTTACATTGAGCCAAATGCTTAATCCAAAGTATTAATGTGTTAATGTGATGTCTTTCAAAGGGTTTGCAGACATTAATTTAAAGAAATCTGCAATTCAGTGAAGAATGACGCAGTTCTTTTATGCATACCTTTGTGTATGTTGTAAAACGCGTTGTGATTATCTTAGATGCAAACTGGAGGAAAACCCCGACATATTTGATTCAATTAATCCTGCAAAACATTTTCTGTTACAACCAAACCATTAGGATGCCAACTACCCAAAACAGTTCCTTTCCCTTTTGTTCTTATATTTGCTCAAGTTGTGTGTATGTCTGGTAAGAGAATATATTGCAAGAGCAGGTCTGATTTAGCAAGGGGAAGAAGTTGTTAAACTGAGCTTCAAGCTACCTGTTTTCTGCTCATAAAAATTATTTCACTGTTGTCAGCTTTATCTGTTGAAGTTATTGAACAAAATGAATTAAATGGAATGCCATATAGTATTATCAGATGCAATCATTTTTAGAGCGTAGGAGATCAGGATGACTTGCAGAAGTACATACTGTCAGTCTGCTCTGCAGAGGAGTCTCTGTTTTAACAGAAGGTGGAATACTATCAAAACAATTTTGATGGATTTTTTTTTGCATATTTTTCATCCAGCATATTTTAGACTAGTGGAATATGGTATTGAAATTGACTTTATAATTAAACAAGTGGATAATAGCAGTGTTGTATAGATAGTGGTCTAATATGGTGCTTAACTTGCTAGTTGGTCATTAAGGGAAACTAAGATTTCTGCAGCACAAAATCTGAAATGTCAGTATTTTGAACACAGAAAGGATGAGCCAATATAGATGTATAGAATTCTTGACAATAATTTTGAAAAGCTTTGTGGGATTTCTTTGAATAATCAAACCAGACTTCTAAAACAGTACAGCAGAAATAATAAAAAAAGTTTAGCTGCTTTACTTTTTGTGTTCTTCTGGAAATATGATCGCTCACTTTGTCCCAACTAAAAACAAATAAAAACAAACAGAATCTGAGTAGACTGGTTTTTGTGCTACCACTAATTCTTCCTGTGTTTGCTGAAGATGGGTTGGATGGGCTGGTATGGAAAAGATTACACGTATATGAGGGTAATGAGAAGCCAAAAATCTTTAAGACTTTCACGACTGTCTGAAAAGAAGCTGCATGCCTCATTTTCTTGGTCATGGGCAGCCCTTTTGCTCTATCCTTAGTGTGTTACTGGGAGTAATAATTTTCTCAAGGAATGGTTAGAATGGACTGACTGTACACTGAGGTATTTCTGCACCTAAATTTAGAAAACAACCTTTGTTTATTGTATATGAAGAGTCAAACTGGAAGATCTTTCGGATGGCTTCTGATCCTTCAAACAAATTTCTTCTGGAGCATGTCAGAATGGTAATGTGAAGTAACATTAGATCACAGTATTAACAGTGAAATAGAAGAAATGTGATACATTTAATTGAAGTACTTTTACCTGGAAGGAGACAAAATGTACATAAAGACTATAGATGTAATAAATATTAAGTTGATGGTATCAATAGAAAAATGAGTTTGTGTGATAGATTTTACAGCTGTAAAACTTATATAGTTTAAAGCTGTAATGCCAATTCACTGTATTGCGCGTTATCATTTGATTAATGAGACAGAATGTGGACAGGGAATTTAATCTACTGATGAAATGTTTCCTTGTTGCTTCTATTTCTCAGGTGTCCTACATTAGTCAGGACTGTGAAGAAATTCCAGAATTCCTAGGAAAAAAATATGGACACATGGCAAAAAGGCTAGATCTTAGCTTCAACTTGCTAAGGTATGTGGCAATATATAGTTTTTCAAGTGCAATGTGGAATTCCAACTCCTAAAATAGACTGGGGTTTTTTTCAAAGTAGAAAAATGTATGTTGGGTACATTTAATTGTTATCAAGTGGATGACACTGTTTTATAGCTAATGTTTGTCTCCTTTTCTCCCACACTTGGAGCACAAATAACCAGGTGAGTCTGGAAAACTAATATGTGTTAACATAAATTATGCCCATTGAGAAGCTTATGCTTTGTTCTCTACTTAAATTGGAAAATAAACATTGTTACCTGAAGAAGTCAAGAATGGGATCAAAGGTGAATTTTCCTTAACCAAAACACAAGTAAGTATGTGTTTCTCTCCCTTTCTAAAAATTTTATTTATGGATTTCTGGTTATCACTATAAATACTGTATAATGCTCTTTTCCCAGATGATGTGTTTTGTTCTATGATTTTATTTTTGTGCATCTGCATGGTTAAGTGCTAAAGCTAAGTCCAGTTAGAATTTGTAATTCCTTCTAAGTATTTTAATATATGGATTGGTGTAGGATTTTGTAGTATTGCTGTGAGCTACTACAACATCCCATTTCATTTAATCCTTATAAGAGAGCCTGCTGAGGTTCAGCAGAGTATATTTCAGGTTGAAAAATGTGGGAAAGTATGGAGAAAGAATTTGAGTGCAACTGTCTGTTTAATAAAAATCAGGTTTGTGGAGGTAGGGTTGGACTCCACTCGTTTTCCTTTTGTTTTATTGGGTAAGCTCACAGTCTGCTTGTGAAGAGTAATACAAAAAGCAGTGTGCTGGTGCCTTGTTTTCCTAGAAGAAACAACTGTTGATTTTAACGTACTTAACACTCATAAATGTTCTTCTGAGCCTCTGTCAACTCTGAAAGACTGAATCATACATGTAAGAGGTAGCCAAGCAAAGGAGACACTAAATGTGTGGATTGTTGTTGCCTTATACCATGACTCTGTACTGTTGGATATTGTAATTAGAAAAGATGAATTTTGCTGGGGGAGGGGATCAAATGGTAATTTAAAGAAAAATTTTCTCTTAAAGGTAATTCAAGGTCTGTATGTGTCTTAAGATTTAACATGTTGACAAGACTGCTCCTTCTTTACATTTCTGGGGAAAAAAACCTGTTTGTCTTGGTTAATGCATGATTTGAAGAACAGTTCTCTGAATTTGTTTCATTTCATAAATTAAAATAATAACGTTAAATTTGGGTGTAAAGTACTACTTTAAAACTCTGATAATATTTTAATGGAGAGCACAAATTGTATTTCTGAAATCTGTGTTTTCTTTCCTTCTTTTCTTCTCTACCCAAAATGCTTAGCTTGTTTTTCAGAAGGGATTTAATTTGGTTTTATTGAGGTTTGGGGAAGAACAATCAGCTTGTAATGTAGGAGAAGTTGTAGTTGTAAATCTGTAAAAGTATTTTAAGACCAGAAATCAGATTTGGGAAACGGGAGAAGTGGATTTTTTTTTTTTTTTCCTTTGGGAAGCTAATACTAAATGGGATGAGAGCAGTAAGGGTTTCTCATTTGAGTAGCACTTGGATTTATTAAGCATATAGAAACTAAGAGTGAAGTATTTATGATACAGTAGCTGTTCACACTGGTCTGTGCTCATATATAAGCCCTGTACCTGCAAATTACTGAGAAAGTCAGAAAAGATACAGAATAAATGTAAAATACCTTAAATGAATGTGAATATAGAATCATGTCTTGGGCAGCTGTTGAAGCAAGTCTAAGCAGCGACATCTTCTTTAAACAGGTATTATTTCTTGAAAATCTAACAATGTCGTAGTACAGCGATGAATTTTAAGATTTTTATTAGTTAATGCTTAATTTGAAAAATTTAGCTTGTTGTTTTCAGTGGGGAAACAATGCCTACAATTAATGTTGATTTGGAAAGGAGTTTGATTTTTTAGTATAACTTACTGTCTCTTGGTAAAGGTGTGAGTTGAATGAAGAAGACCAAGGGTGACCAAGTATAGGAAAAGATGAAGAGAATACTGTGTTTTGCTAGCACTGTGGTTATTTGCAGTAAGGATGTTAGTTTTCATTATAATTTGATTTATTATTGGATGAGAGTTTGTGTGGTTTTTTGAAAGGAAAAAAGAAAACCAAATGTTCTTACGTGTGATGGTTTTGTTACTCAGATTTCCCTGGCTATTTTCTTTTTGCTTGGAATATGTTCATAGAGGAGGGGAGGGTTGTCATTAGTTCTTTTGAACTGGCAGTTTAATACAGAGGAAAGTGTACATTTTTCGCCATTTTTTTTCTGACTCCAGAATTCTTCCTAGGTTAGAGGCCCTTCCTCTTTCTTAAATAAAATTTAGGGGCTGTGTAGATGCTTAATTATCTTTGCATCAGATGTGGTATATCTAATATCAGCACTTGATACATAATCACAAACAGTTGCTTTTGTGTCTTTCTTGTTTGCCTTTTTCCAAGAGCTGGTGTCTCTCCTGGGTTCCCCTGAGCAGTACATGGATCCAGCTCTTTCTTCTGGTGGTCAAAGTGACTGTCACCAGTCGCAGTGGTTACACATCTCCCCTTTTCTCTGGGAGGGAAAGGAAAGAAAGAGGTGAAAGGTAGAAGGGAACTTAAATGGGAATTTTGGGAAAGAGGAGGAGTAACAGCATTTTGTTGTGTGTGAGGCAAAAGGAAAAATGTGTGTGTGCTTAAAAGGTGCTGCCTGTAGTTAGCAGGATGTGGTGCCACTGGATTGCCTCCTACTTATGTCTCTGGCTGGTGGAAATCCTTCAATCCCAGACAACTGTAGTCCACTTGTGACTTATTTCTTCTCATGCCATTTTTATTACATTGATTTTTTTTGAATACTTTCTAATATCTTTTGTTTCATTTTGGGGCCATGCCGGGGTTGTGAAGAAGATGGAGCCAAGCTCTTGTCAAATGCACAGCAAAAGAACAAGAGGCAGTTGTCACAGCTGCAGCAAGGGAATTTCCAGCCACCTCAGGGGAGGTTGAGTGGAAGAGGTGCCTAGAGAGGCTGTGGAATCTCCACCCTGGGTGGTATTTAAAATGCGACTGGACAAAACTCCAAGCAACCTGATCTAAATTTTTTGAAATCCTCCTTTTCTGAGTAGGGAATTGGACTAGATGATCTCTAGATGCTCCTTCCAACCTAAATTAGGCTGTGATTCTGCAGCTTTATTGTTGTGATATGGCCTGAGTTGTAGCAGCTCTTATGATTTCATAGTGATTTTCAGCTATTTTAGGAATGAACTATTTACACTGTGTATTTTCAATAAGGCATGTTTCAGGAGCAGAGATGCTTTGCTTTGGAAATCTGCTCCTGAGCCTCTCATGGCAACTGTATTTGATAGCCTTCCCTAGTAACAGAGTCCTTTCATGATATGTGGAAAACATTCCCCAGTTCTCATTTTGCGAAGGCATAGAGTATGGGAAGAAGAGACACTGATGTGTGAGGGTTAGTGTTACCTGGAGACTTTGTAAAGGATTTCAAGGTGGAATGAAAAACTATTGTTGATCATGGAAAGTTAAAGATTTCGCTTAAGAAGAGAACAAGGTAAGTAGTAATCACCAGTGAAGGAAAGAAAGAAAGTGAGTAGGAAGGATGTAATAGAGGTAGGGAGTAGAGATTTGGATGAAATACAAAGATTTTAGTTTAGATGCATCTTGCTGTCTTGTGGAAAAAAAAAAAAAAAACCAACAACCCACAACTTGTTCAAAGCTTTTTTTACTTGTCCTAGATGACTTTGTTCAAATTTTTTTCTTTCACATTAAAGGCTAGATGCACTCCAGTGCTTGAATAACAGGTGTCAGTGGTTTTGTACAAACAGGTGCCATGCTTTTATAGATAACATCTACAGTTCAATTCCCTGAGAAGTCCATCTTTTGGTTTTGTCCTCAGTAGTTTTAAACATGTGAGTTGTTTTCCTTTTTTTTACAGAGATTTCTTCTCAGTCTAAGCTATGAGGTGAAAGGGAGAGTGAATCTTTAATCTTGGCCAATGAGGAAGGATTAATCCAATAATTGTGCTCATGGAGATACAAATATCTCTTCCCTCTCTCTAGGGTGCAGATTATTTCTGCTAGGAGCCTGAATAATTTGCACAGTATGTGCTCGTGCATAATTTCCACTGTCTGATGAAGAGGGTGCATGTATGAAAACATTCCCTTGAACTTCAATCCTAGTCTGGAATGTTCCTCCATGACTTTTGTGAGGCTGAGGCTTTGTCATATCTTCTCTGTGGACTAGGTATTGTTCTTTCTCTCTTCTGCCTCCTGTTTTTTTGCCTGGGGGAATATGCAAGTGGCAGCCTGAAAATGGGCTTCAGTTTTTACAGGGCATGTTCCTCTTTGTAAGTTGAGTATGTGAAAGAAAGGCTTTTTTTTTTTTTTCCTAACCACCTTCTCAGTCTGTGCAGCAATAAGACATGCAGAAGTGGAAGATGAACAACAAAAGAGAGATGGAAATAAAAGCCAGAATTCCAAACAAAGCATGACATATTTTTAAAGCCTTTAGACTCATCTTTATAGCACTTTAAAA
>VYZP01078993.1:0-13533 GCA_013400635.1 Hypocryptadius cinnamomeus | reverse complement strand
GAGGGAGGGAGGGATGGAGCCCACGTGCAGCCCCCACGCACCAGACTGACAGCCCAGGGCCCCAGGTCCAGGAACCTCCCCAGCAGATCCAGCGCTCGCAGCCGGTGCACCTGGCTCAGCAGCACCTGCAGGGCAGAGGGAAGGGGTTAATGCCAGGCCAAACTCCTCCTGGGCCTGCAGGGCAGAGGGAAGGGGTTACTGGCAGGGCAAACTCCTCCTGGGCCTGCAGGGCACAAAGCCTGGCACCNGCTGCCTTTCCCAGCCCAGCTCCTGCTGGTTCCTGCAGCAGAACCCTAAGGAGTCCTGCTGGAGCAATCCCTAAGGATCCCAGCTGCCTTTCCCAGCTCAGCAGCACCTGCAGGGCAGAGGGAAGGGGTTACTGGCAGGGCAAACTCCTCCTGGGCCTGCAGGGCACAAAGCCTGGCACCCAGCAATGCTCCTGCTGCAGCAATCCCTAGGGATCCCAGCTGCCTTTCCCAGCTCAGCTCCTGGTGGTTCCTGCAGCAGGACCCAAAGGACAGTGCCAGCCCAGCCTCCCTCTGCTCCCAAAGCTCAGGAGCACAGGAAGAGGCTTTGCTTTCCTTGGCAAATCAATATCACAGACTTAAGAGGGAGCAAAAGGTCATGTTGGTCGTTAATAAAAATCTCATTAAAATGGAGTCTGACAACGCTAATGAGGTGGTGCTTTACTGGCTTATACCTACCCTGGTGTGAAATATTAACAGATAGACTTGCAGTTCTTAATCTCCTTAACAGATGTAAGATATTGGAATGCAACGTTTAATCCTCAGTTTAAATTGAGGAACATCCTTCAGCATGGATCTCAGGGAAAGAGACTCCTTGATTTACCTCCCCAATTCCATCCCCTCCTCAGTGTGTTTGCATGCTGCATATTGAAATTAGATTATTTTTCATCTTTAATATTGAAGAATAACTAAATTACTTGGCTCACATCTCACACTCTGGATGACTGGTACTGGGTACTGAGGTGGTGCAGGAAAAGTCCAGAAGAAAGCAGGGGGATGTGATAACTACTGCTATGAATTCACTCTGAATATCAGAGCTCAGATCTCAGGACAGGTCATAAGAGAGAGGATTTTGGTCATCCTGCCCTAGTTGGCACCAGCCTATTCCATCAACCAGCCCAGGAGTAACAGGGGCAGCTGTTTGGGATTACAGCAGGAGCAGGGAGCAGGGCAGGTGAGGCTGGAGCAGGGCTGGGACAGCAGCAGAAGCTGGCAGGGGCAGGAGGCACGGATGTGGCACAGCTGGGACCCTCCAGCCTGCAGAGAAACCAAGGGACTCCAAACTCTGTCAAGGAAGGGAGCTAACTGGAAAGGCTGTCTAGGTGAAGCTCCACACTGCTGCCCTCCCACAGCACATTCCCCCAGAGCAATCTGGGTCTGACTGGAAAAGCTCTGGTTGGCATTGTCCACCCCAAACAAAGCCCTCGGTCTCACAGGATTTCCCATTCCCAGGTCCCCAGTGGGTCTGCACAACACCCTGAGCCCAGCTGAGACACATTCCAGAGCCTGGGCTGAGGATGGGGGCAGCTCCTTGATTCCTTTATTCCGTGATTCCTCCTGGTGAATGCTGGAGCTGCTCACGTGCCACCCCACGCACGCAGCCCTGCGTCACCGCGTGCGTCCCTCACGTCCCCAGGCAGAAAATGGGGAGTTAATTACATCCACACACGCAAATGAGGGACGAGCCAGGACACAGGGGGATCACTGGCATGTCACAGTCTGTATTTTAGCAGGCATATTTTAATCCTCACAAAGGCAGGATGAAGTCAGGCCTGCAGTGACCTGTGCACAGGAGACCCCACAGAGTGACTCTCACAGGGATCAAGGCTGGCCAGGCTGTGTGTGCTGCTGCTCTCTGATGGCTTCTCTCCCTGGGGTCTGAAACAGACCAAAGAGGGTCTGCAACTCCCTCCCTTCCTGCCCTGGATCAGCTGGGCTTGGATTCTCAGGATGCTCAGACCTATTACCGACCCATCTTATTCCACTGTACAATTAGTGTGCTATAATTATAACAACAATTACTCTGTCCCAGCTCAGATTTGCTCCAGGCAGGAACACAGGTTCCTTTGCCAGGTGACCTCTCAGTTCCACTGCAGTCACGCTCCTGCAGAGCCTGCTGGTGCCAAACAATCCATTGGAAAGCAGCAAAGTTGGAGCTGGAGCAAAACCCTGCCTGCTTCCATGGCAGTGACAGAGACAAACCACACATCTGCTTATCCACCTCATCTCTCAAGGCTTGGGAGACTCAGGAAATTAAAATCTGGTCTTGCAGAGATGGATGGTGCTGTCAGTCACAGACCCAGCTGACAGGGAAGGGGAGTCTCCTCACAGATCCCTGTACAAGGGACATTCCTTTAAAAGAAAGGCTTTAAATTGTGCTGCCCACAGGTCCCTGGCTGGGGTTTGTATTTCTGTCAGTACAAAGTGCAGGGGAGGGGAGGCCAGAGCAGGCTCCAGATGACAGCTGAAATCCTGGCCCTGCCATAGAACATCACCTGAAACACTGAGTTCTGCTTCCCCTGGATTTCCTCTCCTCCCAACACGAGAGCTCTGCCTGAGCAGTGCCTGCAGAGCCCCCCACCCTGCAGGCCTGCAGAGCCCTGGCTGTGTGCTCCTGCAGCAAGGCTCAGCCCATGTTAAAGGGAGCACTTCCCAGGCTGTACCAGACGGATAAAAGACATTTCCAAACGATTTATGCTGCAGTAACTTCCACTTTCTGAAAATGGCAAGATAAAAGTCTCTGCCTGACAGAGCTGGGACACAGAGGAGATGCCAGAGGAGGGACAATGAAGATGTGCTGCTCTGAGAGAGGCAGCAGAGCCAGACATGGACCAGAGCCAGGGGATGGGGCAGGAAAAGTGCTTTGGGTTCATCCACGTGGGTCTGGTGAACTCACAACCAGCTCTCATTTATCCTGGACAAGCCCCTGGTATCTGTGTTCCCAAAGGCCACCGGGTTGGCAGCTCCAGGCTGAGGGGGCAGGAGAGACATGGACATATGGTAGGGGCAGGGAGAGACAGGGACACCCCTGGGATGGGCAGGGAGAGGCAGGGACACCCCTGGGACGGGCAGGGAGAGGCAGGGACACCCCTGGGATGGGCAGGGAGAGGCAGGGACACCCCTGGGACGGGCAGGGAGAGGCAGGGACACCCCTGGGATGGGCAGGGAGAGGCAGGGACACCCCTGGGACGGGCAGGGAGAGGCAGGGACACCCCTGGGATGGGCAGGGACACCCTTGGCACAGGCAGGGAGAAACAGGGACACTCCTGGCATAGACAGGGCGTGACAGGGACACCCCTGGGATGGACAGAGAGAGGCAGAGACCCCCCTGGGATGGACAGGGACACTCCTGGCATGGGCAGGGACACTCCTGGCATGGGCAGGGAGTGACAGGGACCCCCCTGGCATGGCAGGGACCCCCCAGCCCCAGCACTGACCTGCAGGACGATGGGCAGCTGCTCCGGGGGGTTGCGGTTCTCCACGCCCATGGTCAGCCACACCTGGAAGGCCGTGAGCTGCTCGGCGAAGAAGGGGCTGTGCTGGGGGAGCAGAGTGGGAATGCAGCATGGGTTAAACACCAAGGAGGGAAGGCAGGAGTTCTGACACCTGTGCACCTCACTGTTTCCTGAAGCTGTGGTTTGTAACTGGTACTTGTTTGCTTGGGGTTTCTAAATGCACAAAAACTTCCCAAAGACTGAGCAGACACTCGTCCCTTTAAATGTGTCGGGAAAAACAGGAGGAAAGAGTACAGAAAGAGGAAAAGTGAGCACAAAAGGTGCTGGAGAAGCATGGCTGCTCTCTCCCCAGAGCAGCAGATGGAGCAGCAGAGGATTTATCTGCTCTGCAGAGGCTGTTTCACTCCTGCAGCAGCACTGGAGCTGCCTCTGCCCCATCCACTGAGGCACAACCCAGGCGCAATGAAACAATGAAAACAAATTCCTCTGCTCATCCATCACCCTGAGGGCATGGTGCAAACTCTGGGTGAGAATGCACTGACCAAAGCACACAGCAGCTTCCAGGTAGGAATCCACAGAGAAACAGGAATCAGTGGGGAAGGAGGGAGGGAAGAGATGGAGGAGGGAGAGAAAGCCAGCCCANCAGCAAGTCTGTGCCTCTTCCCACCCCAAAACACTCAGAAATCTCCTGAATTTCAGCTCACTTGACAGAGAATGCCCAGCTGAGGGTTAACACTAATAAAAAAACCTCCAATGACATTGTTAGAGACTGAAAGTAAAAATGAACGTAAGCCAGGAGAAGAAAAATAGTATTTTTTACGTTCTAAAGCAGAGCACAGAGTGAGGAAGGCAAGGGTGGGAGGATAAAGGCCTCAGGGCATCCTGATCAACCCCCAGCCTGGCAGGAGCCCACAGTTCTCCTGCTGCATTCAGGGCTTTGGAGACAACCTGCAATTACAGCCAGAAAACCTTGGGAAATTTGGTAACATAAATAAACTGCAAGAATGCTACTGAAAATTAAGAGAGACATCAGCGTGGAACATGGACCTGAGCTTGTACAGTAATTATTATTTAAAGGTTTCACTTCATGAAATGTCAAAGGAATATCAAGAAAAATACATTCTGAATTAAGGAATTTAAATATAATATTAACAATTTTACTTTTCTGCTCTCTGAGATTAAATAAAGCAGAAAAACCCCCAGTGACTCCTGTTAACAACACTGAGCTTAAGAGAACTCTCTGGATATACCCTCAAACTCTATTTTATATTTGAAAAAAACTCTAATAAGAGATAATTTTCACATTCAGGCCTTTAATTTCAAAAACTGTGCTGCATGTTGGGCCCTTTTGGGTAACAGCACCTGGTCAAATTTGAGTGCTGTGGAATGTTCTGAGTCAGGTCTCAGACACTGCCAGAAGCTTCCTGCTCACCCCCACCTGGGGGCTGGATCATGCAGCAGGGAAGGGCTTAAATTTGATTTTTGTCTGTTCCTCTAAGGGAGAATCAGAGAATTCCAGAATGGTTTGGCTTGGAAAGGACCTTAAAGCCCTTCCAGTGCCACCCCTGTGCCAGGGTGCTCCAACCTCCAGGGATCCAGGGGCAGCCACAGCTTCTCTGGGCACCCTGTGCCAGCCATTTGCAACTTTTCCCTAACACAAACCCTCAAACTGCACCAGCAGAAGTGGTGAGCTGAGCTGGGGTGCCAGGGAATGGATGGAGCTGGGCCCACGTGCCAGGACAGTCCCCAACTCACCCTGAAGGCAGTTCCCTCCTCGATGATGGTGGGCAGCTGGGACAGGCAAATGTCAACAGCAAGGTCCCAGGCTTGCCTGCAGGAAGGGAGAGAGGGAAGAGAAGGCATTACAGGTTATCCCTAAGGAACAGCAAGGGAAACTGAAATCCTGACCATCCAGGAATGTGGACAGTGTTGTCTGGCTTAGGAGTGCTTGATATTCCCTGTTTCCAGGGAGAAATGGGAAAAACACCTAAAGACATTTCTGCAGCACTGGAGAATGTCAGCCCCAGGGCCCTTGAGGTATGCTTTACTATGCAGGAGAACGGTTCAGAGACCAGAGACAACTGCTCTGATTTTGGCTGCCCACAAAGGGATTCTGAGGGTCACTCACTGCAGCAGCACACGAAGAAGATGCTGAGCTCTTCACAGTAATTTTAGGTAAGCAGCACTAATACTGCTCCAAAAATGCCCAAAGCAGCCCTGCGAGGTCAGATCTCAAAGGGTTTAAGTGTTATCAGAAAGAACAAACAAAAAATTTAAAAAGAGATTGGAGTAGATTAAAATGAAATCTCTTTTTGACGCTTCTAAAATCAGGCTGCTGGAAACCACTGGAGCCACACAGCCAACATCACCCAAACCATTCAAACCTCTGCCAACCTTCCCAACAAAAGGTTCCAAAACAAAAATCACCAACAGGAAACCCTAACCCTCCTGCTCTCCACAACCAAGGGCTGTTGATTAATGTCAGCTGTGGAAGAGGCTCTGCTCAAATACTTCAAATGCTTCTCCAGCCATTCCAGAGCGGCCCTGAAATGATTCTCCAGCCCTTCCAAACTACCCAAAGTGCTGCTTCTGCTGTGTCTGTGGAAAACACAAATCCTCCCAGCCCATGGGACACCAGCAACCAAAGTAAAACTTCTCTACTTCCAACCAGTGGAACAGCTGCTCCCTCCTCAGAGCCTCAGTGTTACACACAGGTTACACACAGGTTACTCACTGTGCTGGCTGAACAGACAATGGCATTAAACTCGTGTTACAATAATTACAAGATTCAAACCAAGGCACAAATTAATGGGAAAGGACTAAACCCTGGAGGGTGGGGAGAGGAGGAGCAGGGAGAGAACACTGTCACAGTGCTGGTGACAGTGATGGCTGGGAGGAGGAGGAGGAGCAGTGACTGACAGCTTTAATATCCCTGAGGGAACGGGAAAGGTGGGCACGCCGTGGATGTGCTGCCTAAATCCCATCACACAAACAAGAGATAAATTTGGGAGCAGCAGGGACCCAGGATGGGAGGAGCTGCATCCCACCAGTGATTTATGAAAGCCAGAGATCAGAGCAGCCCCTCAGCAGAGACTGCTGTCTGCAAAGTGCTCTGCAAGATTTGTTTTCACTGCATTTGGGACACAAAGGGCTCAACATCTTTCTTTCCTCCCTCCTCAGTGCTCTCTCCCAATACCTCCAGGCCCTCCACCCTGTGATGTATCCACGGGGTGACAACCCTGTGAAACACCCCAGGGCTTCAACTGAGCTATGCTATGAAAGAAGGTGCTAAAGAGGATTATTGTTTAATATTACCTTGAACTAATTGCACAAAGTTCAAAGCTGTCCTTAGCAGGAAGATTGACTCAGTTAAAAAAAGGGATTTTGCTTATCCCAAAGCCAAGGCAGCAGCACAACAGGAATGGTCTGTGGTGGGGCCCCACCTCAGTCCAGCACCCCTTCACTACACCAGGACTGCCTGAATGTTTAATAATTTAACACAAACTCATCAGCTGCCTCTTTATTTCCCAGAGGTGCTGCAAAGTTTGGACTTCAAGCAAAGAACAGAAGGCAGAGTCCCAGCCCTGCTCAGGGACTGGTTCATTGCCCAAACCCACCAAGTGCCAGGCAGTGGAAACCCCCAGGAACACCGAGGGAGCAGAAACTCAGCCCAGTCAGAGCCTGTCTGGCTGCACCCACGGGGACCCATTAGCTGGCAGCTCGTGGAGGCTGATTTTCTTACACTCAAATTTTTGGGCTGACTCAATGTCTAATGCTTTTAACTCTGTCCTTTTTTTTTTTTACATAACGTATTCTTGACGTCTTTTAACGCTCTCTTTTCCCCTGGGAGTGGTAGGTATTACCTGGCACCACACAGGTACCAGGAACAGGAGGGTCCCTGCCTGGAGGAGCAGCTGGAGGGAGGCTGAAGCCACCCCTCAGCCCTGGGGCAGCTCCTCCTTCTGAACCCCATTGCTGGAGCCATTAAATATTTCCCAGCCCATCGGGTCTGTTGGCCAAGACATTCCCCACTAGTTCTGGCAGCCCAGTGCCAGCCATGCCCTGTGTGACACATCCCCAGGTCCCAGCCCCAGCTCACCTGTGTGGCAGCCACCCTGTCACCTCCCTAAGCTGCTTTAGGGCACAGCTCGGAAGCTGCTCAGACACAGCTATTTTTATAAACGAGTTATTGCCACGAATATTTGGCACAAGTCTGAAATCCTTTTCTTCTCCCAGCACATCCCCCTGCCCCAGCCACAACTTAGGGCACAGGCTTTGCTATTTCTGTCCCACATCAAAGTCTCCTAGTCCGATAATGGGACTTGGAGATGGTAAGACAAACACACAGACACAAAAAATATCTGGTTACAGTGTAATCTGAACTAATCTAATCCTTCAAACGTCAAACAGCTCCAAATACCTCTTCCAACAATCACTTTCTTCTTGCAGAGAGCCCTGGGTGTTTGGGTGCAGCTCCAGGAGCCTCATTTCCCTGAGGGATGGCTGGGCAGCCCTGATCCATCCTGCTGCACCTGTAATTGCCTTGCTGCACGATGGTTTTGTTTCCAGCCCCAATCTCCAGCTCCCTGTATTTGCAGTACATTATGACTCCTTTCAACCCAAATTTCATGGCCTGCAAACACACCACGGTGTTTCTATTAGGGATGGGTTGTAGCTCTTCCAAAGCATAATTAAGGCACTTGGGGTTTAATATATGACCTGTGTTAGGAAATATTTCCAAACACATTATTAGGTCTTTTCAGAGGCCGTGAATAAAAGCAGCTGGCAGCAGCAGTAATGCACAAACCCTAATCCATCACAGCAGAGATCAAGGTGCTGACAGAGCTCTGTGCTCAGGCACAATAGACAGAGCCACTCGCAGCTGAACAGCACAGCCAATCAATGGATATTAATATTAATGTTAATATTAATCCTGCATTAGAGCTCTGCCTGCAGCAGCCAGGACCCTGCAGTGAGAGGCAGCACACAGACACAGCCAGCCCCTGCCCCAGGGGAAGGGGCTGAGCAGGCAGAACTCAGCAAGCCAATAAAAGTAAGAAAACCAGAAATAACGTGTCAGATTGTGTCCAAGGGGCACAGACACAGAGATCAGCTCTCCTGACTCCAAAGCACATGGCCCTGCTTGGTGAAGGCAGGAGACTGACAGCTCCTGGGTCAAATATCCCCTCAAAAAAGGGAAATTCTCACTTTTCCTCAAGTCCCAGCTAACAGGGATACTGTGATCTCCCAAATGAATTGGCCAGAACACCAACTTGGAAGGTTGAGTTTTTAAAAAGACAGAGCAGCTCCCACCTCCAGCAGCCTCAGCACCTGTGTTACACCTGTGCCAGGTCCCAGCTCAGAGCCAGCCCAGTGTCCCCTGGGGAGCTCTCCACAGCAGAGACAGGGTGAGCAAAGGAGACAGAGCACAGGTTGATTTTGTGTCCCAGAAGGGGCAGTGAGAATCATCCAGGAGGTAAAAATTGAAGCTCAAGGGTGAGGGACTGTTTTGAGGGCTGCTCCCACCACGTGCAGATCTTGTCACAGCAGCCAGACTTGCTCCCCAAAACATTGCCTGGGGATCAAAGATCTGGGAAAAGTCTGGATAAAACACCCATCAGAAAACTCTGCTGGATCAGAGCCACAGACCTTGGTTGCACAGGAGCCCCACAACCCCCTGGCTGGAGTTTCATCCTTTCCAGCACCCTGTGGCCAACTCCCCTGCCCTCATCTCATCACCCAGCTCATCCAAACTATAAAATGGGTCTGCAGGTTTCAGAAAAGGCATCCATTAGAAACTCCTGGCTGAAAGGTGATAGACAAGTAATTATTTTTAGAAGATATTTCAACGAGCCCTAAATTAGTTTCTAAATCTGTCCTTACTAAAAGTTCCTAATAACCACTGAGCCACCTCGGACAAAAGTGGAATTTTCCCTTTTGCTGGATTTGCTGCAAACCTGCACGTTTTTTGGAGGACACTGAATAAAGTGTGTCAATTCCCTGCTCCCTACCTCACCAGTGTTCAGGATTCACATGGAAAAGAGCTCTTTGTGCCCTGTTCTTATGGAATTTCTTCTGGTAAATCCCAAAAAGCAGCAGGAAAGGTGCTGTGCTCTGAGGGGCTTCACAAAGGTGTCTCCAGCACCATCCTGCAGCTTCCCAAAGGAATTTCCAGCACCACTCTGCTCCAGAACCACAATATGAGCCAAGAAAATGTGTTTCTAGATCCTGTTGTGCTGCCATGTGAGTCTGAGAGAGATAAAAAGTGGGATCCAGGAGCTCCCTGTTTCATTCCTGTGGCTCATGGATGGCAACACCAACTCCAAGTCAAGCCATATTCCCATAGGAAACCAGAAACACAGGCTTTTAATAGGCTGGCAATAAGAATGAATTATGTCCCTATAAGGAACAGAAAATATAGATTTTTAATATGCTGGCAAAAAAGCAAGCCATAAATAACTCCAGAAATTTACTGGTTTAATTTTGAAACTCCTGCACCACCGTGTCCTACCCTGCTGCACTTGCAGACTGCAGCTGATGGCTGGAGCTCTGCCACGTCCAGCAGCAGCTCAGAGTCACCAGGGGTGGCTTTTCCTGCTCTGCCCTTAGCAGTGTCCCAGCCCTGGGTGGCACTGGCAGAACAGCTCATCCCATTCCCAATTGCCCAAAGCAGTTTTCCTCAGGAGCTGCTGATCCAAAGCACTCAGGGTCATTGTCTGCCACCTCCCAGCACTCAGAATGTTCAGCTGCCCAGCTGCTGGCAGCTCCAGCCAAAGGCTCCCCAGTTTCCTCCAGGATTTTCAATAATTAAAGCAGCTCTGTGGGACCTGCAAATGCCTCCTCAGTGTTTGCTGCACCTGCAAAGGCTCCTGGGGCTCCCTGCTGTCAGCCTGGCCCCATTCCCTGCAGAAACCACACCATGGAATCGTGAGAGCCCTGGGTTGGAAGGGACCTTAAAGCTCAGCTGATGGCAGGGACAGCTGCCACTGTCCCAGGCTGCTGTGAGAATCTGAGCTCCTCAGTGCTGCTGTCAGTGCTACACTCATTCATCATCACCCTCTCTGCTCACCTTCCTGCACATTTTTATGGAGCAAACCCATTAAAAAGCTTCTGGAAGTGCAGGCTGAGCCCCCTCAGCTGCCTTTACCTGGCACTCCCTCAGCCTTGGGCAAGGCTCTGTTCTGTCCCCCAGGAGCCCCTCAGTGTCACTGCCCCCCTCTGTACTTGGCCCCGTTTGGTGCTGCTCTATTAATCACAGTGAGCAAGAAAATAAAAGCCAGAATTTTTGTTATTACTGTTATTATTATTATTTTTACTATAATTGTTCGTGGGACATTGGTTTGATAGGCAGAACTGCATTTAAGAGCTTTTTGATAACTGTGCCACCTCCATTTCCACTAATCATCTTAAAAGCAACAGTAAAAGTAGAGGAACTCTACAGCAGGAATTTCTTCTACTGCAGCAACACAAGTTAAGGATCTTGCCCACCCCACACAATCCCTGGGGAAAACAAAGGCAGCAGATGACCCATTTCTCTGGTGTTTGGAGTGAAAGCTGCCAGGGCTGGAGGGGAGCTCCTGCAGCACAGAATTACAGGATCACTGTGAGTGCCCAGAGCAGGAGCAGCTTTGGGCATGGGCTTTAGCTGCCACAAGCTGTTCCATCCTGATCCACTGACTGACCTGTCACAGTCACATTCTCTGAAAAATCCCTTCGCCCAGGATTCTTCTCCTGGGAAGCTGAGGAGCCTCAGAGAAAAAGGAAAACAATTCTTATCTCATTTGCTTCTCCTGTGTTGTGCTCCTTTGGAATGTGTTTGGAGATTGTTCACCCACAGGTGATTGTTCCATTGGATTCTGCTGTGAGTTGTTTTCACTCTTTGGCCAATCAGGGCCAAGCTGTGTCAGACTCTGGAGAGAGTCACGAGTTTTCATTATTATCTTTTTAGCCTTCTGTAGTATCCTTTCTGGATTCTTTAGTATAGTTTAGTATTCTTTAATATAATATAGTATCATAAAATAATAAATCAGCCTTCTGAGAACATGGAGTCAGATTCATCATTCCTGCCTTTGCCTGGGGGCAATGCAAATACAACACTGACCCAGGGAAGCACTGCACAGATCCAAGTGGAACCATGGCATGGGTTGGGCTGGAGGGGACCCCGAAGTGTCACCGTCCCACCACGGGCAGGGACACCTGCCACCACCCCAGGGTGCCCCTGGGGACACCTGCAGGGAGCCCTGGAGCTGCCAGCACTCACCACATGGCGTGCATGTAGGTGGGGGGCAGCCGGGGGCTGCTGACGGGGGTGCAGTTGTAGGACCTCATGATCCTCTCAGCCAGCAGAAAGTTCCGGAACAAGCTGGCCACCAGCAGGTCCTGCCGGAAGAGCTTCTGGAAAAGATCTGCCAAGAGATTGCAGGAGTCACCACAGGCACGTTGCAGCACCTCAGGTATCATGCAGAAGGGGTTCAGGACACAAAAGCAGGTTAACATTTTGTTCCAGTAACGAGGAATCCCCAGCAGCTCTGCAGGGACCTGATGACAACCAGGAAAGGGAAATTCTGCCTGCAGAGCTCCCTCAGACACCATGGCTACCCCATTCTCCATTAACACAGTCAAACATTTCCTACCTTGGGCTCTTTTTTGCCTTTTCTGGATCGAATCCTCCTTTTGGTGTCTCATTTCAGCTCATCCTGACTAAGTTTTTGGAAAATTACTGAGGGAGAACAGGACCTCTGTGTACTGTTTAATCAAGAACTATCCATCTGTTAACTGGCAGTGTGATGTGCTCATGAGAAGCCAAAATGAATCCTAAAAGATAGCAAATGTGCTCTCTTCTACAGGGCAGAGAAGAATTGATGCTGTGTGAGCATTAGCAAGAGCAGGGTTGGAAAACTGTTTACAAATTTGGCTGCTTGTGCTCCAGAAGTACCAATTCAGAGCACAACAGGGGTAGAGAAATGAGGGATGAAGTTACTCATGGGAAACAAAACTGCCTTACCAGCAAAGAGGGGGAAAAAAGCCTTTATTCATGCTACTAACCAAGGCTGGAAGAAAACAGATTGCTCTGTACAAATACAGTAAGAAAGAGAATTATTCAAGCTACGACAATTGTGTTAGCACAGAAAAACCCTTTCTGGGTTCTAATGATCAGGTCTCTGCAACGCTCTGGTAAAAAGAACAAATAAAAAACAAACTGGCTTTCAGCTCCATCCTGATCTGTTCCTCCAGTTTCAGGGTTTAATTTTCTCCTCATTTCAGCATCTCATGGACTCTCATGACTCCTCATCCCCCTCCCTGCCCCAGCCTCACCTCTGGGCAGGACGTTCCAGGCAATGGTGTCTGTGATGGCTGTGAAGATCCAGTTCAGCTCCCCCAGGGGGGTTCTCCTGTCATTCAGCCTCCCAGGAATCCTACAAGTAGGGAAATAAGGGAATAAAGGAAATAAAACCCTTAATAAGACCCCTGTTATTTTGCCTTTCTCCTCATGAGAAAGTATCAGCAACAGGATGAGGAAGTTTCAGAAACGTGCAGCAGCCTGCTAAGACATCCTGTGGATTTATTCCTAATTTAACCCAATTGCCTTTCTGTGACAAGCTTTTAAATATCAGAAGTATCAGCACCAACACAGGAAGGCCTTTCTATGGCCACTCACTCCTCTGACACATGCAGCAGCACCATTCCCATGTATAAATACAGTTTTAAACCAGCTAGAAATTAACATCTTATGGAAAATTCCTGTCTGTCTTGGTATCAGAGGAAAAGTACACATCTCTGAAGCAGTGTTTGCTAATGGATCCCCCGCAGCGAGCGCGGGGAACACGAGGCCACAGAGGCTCTGCTGAGGATTCCCTGTCAATATTTGCATTGCAGAACACCCTCTGCAGCAGAGCTCGGCTCCCCAAGCCAGGGGGGCTTCCCTGGGATCCAAGGGGATCCCTGCTGAGCTTCCCCAGCCAGCCAGCCACACACTCCCCTTGCAGCGTGTGATGGCAACTTTCACAGCAGGCTTTAGTCTCCAGGAGGAATTTCCCCATGGAAAGGGTGCT
>VYZP01078992.1:0-28219 GCA_013400635.1 Hypocryptadius cinnamomeus | reverse complement strand
GTATTTTTTGGGAGCTATGAAATCCTAAGGACATAATACAAAAAGAAGATCCCTCATTGTTAATTATGCACCATTACGGGATTGAGAAGACAGTATCACTATGCAGTATATGAATACTCTTTTTGTTTACTGGAACATGTGTAACATTTTTAGACACAATATTCAACTCAAAACTCTGAAACCATATCTTTAGATGCAATATTCAACTCAAAAGTCTGAAACCATATTTTTTTCCTAATGTGGAAGTCTTATATTACTCAGCGAAAGATGACTGAGAGACATAAAAAGAGCCTGAGGAGAGCACTCCCCTTCTGCCAACTGGGTATTATCTGATTCCTGGTTTTTTCATGTTATCTGTGATATTGAAGACTGTAGTGTGTATTTATGTGTGGGTGGAAAAGGAAGGAGAGAATTAAAAGAGAATATACAGCAACATATACTTTATGTTACTGCATTTTAGCACTGGTTAAACTTAAGGTAAGAGAAAAAAAAAAAAAAGAAAGTATGAAAAAATAAATAAAAGGAAAAAGCCTGATGTATAAACTGTCAGTACTGAAATATTGTGGGCAATCCTNAAATCACCCCAGAGCAGTAGGTCCTGCTGGAAGCAATAGTGGTAAGTCATGTGGGCAAAAGACAGTTTTAGCATCTTGATACTGAATTCCCACAGGCCAGTGACATCTCGGGAGTATGGTGCTGAGAGTTGGCATTATGGGGCTTGTGGGAGTCCATCTGCACACCTCAGTAATGGTATCATCCTCAGTGACACAAGGAGGTGAAAGAGGGAGGGGGAAAAGACAAGCTATTTGAGGCTAACAGAAAGTCAGGGATTTCCTCTCTCACCGTTTCCTATCTAGCAAATTGTTTGATATTTTGTGGTGGCCTACACGACACTAGCAATTTGGAAAGCTGAAAGACCCAAACCTTTATCAGGAAACTAAATTGGAAGTAACCATCCCAGAAGAGAACAAGGTACTGTCATTAGCTAAGATTTCTTTACTCACAGGGAATTAAAATGGAGGCATAAATTAATCTAATTTCAACCTTTAAGTTGAAGTTTCACAAATAACTACAGAGGATTATATTACATGATTGCTAAGAGGGGCAGAAAACTGGAGTCAGCAAGCCATAAAAATCCTTCTTCATTGTCAGTTCTCCTACAAATGCATCCTGTGAACCCACTTCCCACACAGCAGATGAAAATGAAACTCACCAATATGCTTTCCAAAATGTGGAAAATGTTTATCTAATGGACAAATTTGTTAGTTTTGCATAAACTTACAATCTAGGAAAGAGGTTTGCCATTATGTTCTTAGAGTACAATATTTCCTTGTCTTCAACTAGGACACTAGAGGGCAAAGGACAGAGCAATAAACATGGAAATCTTTCCACTCATTTCTGCTCCCCTAAAAGTCCTGAGACATGTAGTGCTGAANCTGGGATCCATTTTTAAAGTCATTTTGGTGGGAAAGGTTCCCCGCAGTTATTTCATTAGGAGTGTTAGGTAAGAGCTTAATCCAAACACACCATTGCTAAGGAAAATATCCCTAAACATAATGAGATAGCATAGTAGGTGTGAAATGGAAAAATAAGTCTCTAGAGGGTATTTATAGCTCCTGAATATCTGAAATATTTTCCAAAAATGAGAATAGAATGATGGTAAGAACAAAACCTTTACTATTCATATGTTTATATTAGGGCTGTTTCCAAAGCTAATTCTTCTATAGATTCCAATGTTTAAAAAAAAAAAATCAGAGTAATTTTATAATAAAATTTTTCCCAGTCTAAGGTATTATATCTGGATTACTTAATTATATCTTTCCAGACCTATATCTGGTCTACCAGGCTAGTCACGAAAAATAGTCTTTCAGTAACCATATGCCACCACAGATACCATTTTAGTTTGATTTAGTTAGGTTTACTGTGGGCATACTGCTTAATTTTCATGACTCCATTTGTTTGATAGATGAACAGATTGAAAATTCTTCTTTCATTTTTCCAGCCAAATGGCTTGTTGGAATCAAAATCTGCTTTCTGAGTCATACCACAGGTAAATGAGTAATAAGAAGCAAAACAACAAATGTTTGACAATCATAGTCCCCTTCATCAGTTTACTGCTACTATAAAAAGTCTAGTATAAAAAAAATTGCTTTTCTCAAGTTCAGAGCAAGAGGAAATCCTATGGGGAAGGTTAAGAATGGAGGCATGATGAACAATTGAAGGAAATTGCCTTTCAGCATTCATGAATGTTTAATCTTCCCGTTCTCTGATTGACAGGATCACACCATAGTCATGGTGTATACATTTATTTCTATAAATCCAACAAGCCTGAAAAGCCACTTGTGAATTTAGCTGGACTTGTATTCCTCTGTTACAGTACTTTTGATTTACTGATGGACAGTCCAAATTTATATGATGTCAAAATGTTCTAAGTACATGAAGCCAATATCAACCATTCAGAAAAGTACAAAGAGTGCAACAATACCTCATAGCATTGAAAGCAGAGGTTTTGAGGATTATAAAGTCCATGGGCAATACTTTGTATGCTGACTTATCTTGCTTGGTTTTGTAATTAATTATTATGTTTTCCCCAAGGCTTCCCATTTGTCAACTCCAAATCTGTTGTACTCAAGTTCTGTAAAGACAAATTACAGTGAGACTAGATGATTTGCATTTCTTCTTTTTTGTTTAATTTTTTTTCCTGCACTCTGCAGGAAAATATCACAATGCAAAGCAAGAGTGCAAGCTTCCATTCATTGTTATTTTTGCTTGTTTTCCAGGTTTGTCATGCTTTCCTTGCTTGTTGAGCTGCAGCTCATTAGAACAGGACCATTACTTATTGCTGTAACAAGAAGACTCTGGCAGCAACCTGTTGGTCTGACCTTGTCTGAAGTAGAGAAGTAGTCAAAAGCAAAAGCAGGTACTTGATCGTGTTTAAGTGGGAAAAAGAGAGAGGTCATGTAATGAAAGCTGTTCTTCCCTCAGCATACCTGTAAGTCCCAGAGAAGTTATGTGCCAAACTAATTACAGAATTTTGCTCTGATGAAGGACTGCAGCAGTCATTCCTCCCACATACACTTTCCATCTAGTCATTCCAGAACCTTCCACAATCAAAACCTCCAAACCTTTGCCCTCACCCATCCTAGCCACCTCTGACAATCCCTACTCCCTCTCTCCTGAGCACCCACACAAACATCTGTATTTGTAACCTCCACACCACTGAGCACCCCGGTCCCTCAGCAAGCTAATTGGAGAGCTCCACAGAGAATGGAAATGCAATTATGGTCCTTTGGAAACTGGTGAATAATTAATTTAACCATTTTGTACTACAGGTCATTAATTTTTACTGCTCTCAGATAGCTTGCTGTTAAGGAGAGTAAGCTTAATAAAACTTGTGCTGTAAGGGTGAGAGGTTGTGGACACAGACATCCAAGCATGGGGTGACTGCAGAAACTCCAGATGTAGATAATAATTTACCTGTAAGTACAAGGAGCTTGGTATTCCTTGAAAGAATGCAGGTGGACTTTCATGCATGCTTTCAGTTTTATAGTGATGAAACTTTCAGTAGAACAACTCCTGATTTATTCCGTAAAGGTCTTGGGAGACAAGCACATCTAAGATGTAGGACTTCTGAAACAGATATTTAGCAAACAGAAATCTGCATTGGTAAATCGAATCACATGTACTCACAATCATGTTCTGAATGACTGAAAATATCAGGAAATAAAATTATGAGAGATGAGGAAAATGTTATGGAAATGAAACTTAAGATAAAGGCAAAGCATTCAACAACATGACATGGGCAAGAAAGCACAGTAAGAAAGAAAGCATAATAAGACTAAAGTGTAGAATTAAAGGACATACATCAGGAATGACTGCTAAGCCTTTGAATTTAGATCACTTGATCTTAACCAAAGATCTCTGGACAGATCAGGGAGCAGTCCTAAGACTGTCAGGACAGTGCATGGAACTAGATTTAAAAAAATAAATAAGAAACAAGTGGAGATTTCATTAACCTGAAAACAATCAGAAATGGTAAGGGGAAGCAGGAGTAGGGGAATTAATGTCAGCAAGAATGCTTCCACTTTCCAGTTTTGAAGATAAAGTCACATGTCTTTTGAAATGATGGGTGTTGCCAATTCTCAGGAATATATTATGAAAGGTTCTTGTATGGTGATGACAACCTAAATCTGATCTTCAGATAAAATCAGAGAAAATACCCTCTGATCTGATGATTAATTGCTTGCTGTTCCCTTATTTTGAAGAACAGTCAATAAAATGAGCAGGCTGGCCTCAGTATGAAATCTGTTTGGATTCTTCCTGGGATGGGTTGAGCTGACTGGAGCTGGGATGGGAGTTTTGAGATGAGAAACGAGAAGCAGAATGGGGAGCATCTAATATGGTTTGCCTCAGAAGACAAGAGAAAACAAAAGAAATCCAAAGGATCTTGAGACTATAAATGCTGGCTCTACTACTGACCCTACTGCTCTCTTCTGTGTCCAGAGAATATGAATTTGTGGCAAGTCTGAGCTGTAGAGCGTTGGTAGTCCAGGTACTTCTGTGGCAGGTTGCCCTTTTAATTCTAGGGTGCTGCACATCAGAGTCAGAGGTGATAGTCAGAACAGTGGCTGGAATAGTCATCCCTATGAATGCAACATAGATACAAACCCTGTATCTCTGACAATATTTTACAAAATCTGTGTAAACAACAACAAAATCTGTCTGTGGAGAACAGAGAACATTTAAGAAATCTCCAGAAAGAAGCACAGAGGAGCTAGAAGCATCTGGGCCTTAATACCATAACTTTGACTCTGGCAGGCATCTGGAAATGGCACTGCATAATGGTCCCCTAACACGGAGGAGCAGCTTTATTAAAGGTGATACTGGAAATTTAAAGCAAAACCTTGTAAGGATATAAATCACCAGTGGGCTGTCTGAGCTTCTTTTTAGCTATAAAACTTAATTTTAGGAGGTCAAAGAGACACAGTTATGAGAGATTTTTTTACACAACAGAAAAACTCTCCCAAAACCATTATTTAAAAATGATTTGGTCTATACAGGAAAAGATATTCATCCAAAGCATTAAGGTAGAAAGAAATACTTCCCTTGGGGACTTTTTGCCTAGTGGAAGAGGATATTTACTGAATAATTATTGTGATGAATTTAAACTACATTCTATATTTTTGTATCGTGCCACAGTATTTTCCTGAAATAAATGTTGAAGCATAGTCTTGAAACTACCTAATTTCCTTGTAGTCACAGTTAAATATTGGAAACATCCAGTGAAAAAAATATTCAGACATTGTAGGAATGAATGACCCACATGAAATTGCAGCCACCTTCAGGATAAAGCATAGCACTGAAACAGTGGACAGAGTTAAAGCCAAGAGAGGGCTAGCACATAGTTTTAGGAAAAAAACAGATACATTTTGTAGGCATGATAACTCATTCTTTCAACCTTGCTTGGCCTTTCTACTGGCCATTTAGAAAATCATATGATTTAATTGTTAGGTTTTATCTGCCAATTCACAAAATGTTTGTCCTTAATAAAATTCCTGCCTGTCTCTGTATAAGAGAGACTTGTGTACCATTATTTTTCATTGTCTCTTTATTACATTGTATTATTCTTAAATCTCTTGTTATAAATAAGCATTTTTTAACAGAAATTGCAATACTGTTTTAAATAACACCATCTGTTTTCACAGAAAGCATGTTTCCTACTCATTATATGCTATTAGACAAGACAAGGAGCTTCAAGCTCCTGAATGAAAATGAACACGATAAAAAACATGGATGTCCTATAAAAGAATTCTGACATTGTTCAGAAGAACTTCTGGTGCTACCTGTCAACATCAAGTGATAGAAAATAATATCTGATAACATTAATTTCACAGAGATGGCAGATTTCTGTCTTTGGAAGTTGTCATGAATACCAAGATGGTTCTTTCACCTAATGAGTTTAAGGTATATTCAAAATGAGGTCAGGAAAGATTTTGGATAAATTCTTTCACTCACACAATAGTGTTCATATATAAGCCATGTCATTTAAAATATTTACCATACTAGACATTTTTAGGTATTTAATTTTAATAGGTTTTTTTCATATGTTTTCTATTCAGGCCACTATAGAAGTCAGAAAATACAGCTTTGAAACTTCAAGCATAATGACAGTGACAGAGAATAGCCACTGAGTGCCAGTCAGCCAGTAGCTGAGTAATGATAGTGAGAGTCTTAAATATATTGATTACAGATTATGAAAAATCATGGGGCCAGGGTTTCCTCCAGGTAGATATTGTATTATCAGGGAGACTAGCCTCATTCTAGACCCATATGCTGCTTACAGCAATTGCAGTAAAGAAAAGAGGTTCAAAATCCATTTCTTATTAGAAAAATAATGCTTTCTCCAACCTCTGACTGATATCACCTGCCTTCTCATGTTTTGGCAACATCAGTTTGTTCTTGTGAGATGCTGTACCTGCCTCATGTGGCACACCGAGCTTCTCACCCCTTATTGAATACCCTGCTCTCAATTTCTGCTTAGATCTCCTTTCAGATTAGATCTTAAAAGACAGATCCACATTGTCTAATAATCCAAACTTTCACACGAGCCCTCTCTTCCTACCAGGTTAATCTTCTATTTTAGTCTCTAAATCATCATTTTACTGTGGCCACTGACATATGCTGTGGTTTCCATCTTGTTTATTGTTTTTACTGCAAGGATTTGTTGTTTGACTGTAATGTTGTATTTCAGAGAGGTAATTATTTTGATTTCCTTATAATTAAAGGTAGATTGTGTTTCTGTTTACACACGTATCTCCAAGCAAGTAAAGAAATGCAATTATTCTGCCTAGTGTTACATAACAGGAAGGTAATTCACCAAGGTATTATGACTTTTCCTGATAAGATATTTGTCTATGTTTGTTTGAGATTGGTGCCAGCTGAAAATTTGCCCAGTGCTGCTCAAAGGAACAGCTCAAAAAGACATTTTGTCTCTATTAGAATGTAAGGAAACCCAAAATGACTTTTGCTTTAGTGGCTGAGAATTTCTTGGCCTGTTGTTGCAGCATATTTTTAGCCCAGCACTAAAGGAAGCATCTTTTTGATACAGTCCACAGGGTGGCACAATCTGATCATGATTGCTTTGTACTACTGGTTCATTGCGAAGAATTTACTCTTACCATGCTCATCTGAATTTTTTAACTGATTTTATTTTATTTATTTATTTATTTATTTTATTTTATTTTATTTTATTTATTTTTCTATGCCAAAACATTGTTAAAAAATGTTATGTGTTTGAAGACATCTCCACAACACACAAAGGGCTGGAGGCACAAGGGTGGGTAGAGGAGCATGGAAAATGGGAGGCTTAGGGGATAAAATGTGTCCTGTGAAAAGGAGTAGTGTTTGTTGATGGGTCAGTGGGTCTTTACCTGCTAGTGAAGCAGGGCTCAGGCCTCAGGAGCTGGGCAGACTGTGATCCAGGGGCCAAGTGCTGGCACAATGGAGTGCTTAACATCAACTACAGGAGAAGTTCACCCTTTATTGGCTGTATGTGTATTTGCATGTGTTTTCTGCTCTCAGGCTTTCACCCTGATGGGGCAGGATCAGGCTGGTGCTGTGCCAGGTGTCAGCATGAGCACTGTGGTTTTGGTCCCTGCTGGGCTGTGCATGCAGCCACACATTCCTGTGCATGCACATTGATACAAAGAGCACACGCACCTCCTGGGGTGCACACTTGGCTTTGCTGCTGGCTGGGTGTCAGGACAGGAACCTGTAGCAGCCTTGCTGCTGTTCGACTGCTGGATTGGGCAGCTTCAAGTGGAATTTTTTAGGCTGGAAGTTCTTCTGCTTGATTAAGACCTGCAAGTAATAACCTTTGAGTCCTATTTTAGACGACATTGGGGTATCCACTTTTCATTCTTGTATAGAAGTTTGAGATTTTAGTATTTTTTTTTCCAATTTAGTGTATCTTGTGAAGCATAAACAAGAGAAAATTGTCAAAACAATACATTTTGAAAGGATATAATGACTTTCTTGACAAAAAATGGAGTGACTAACGCTAGAAATAAATGCCATTTGTTTTAGCTCGACTCTTGCCATATGCTAGACTGAGCTCATTCAGTACATACAAATCCTAATTATCTCTAAGCTGTTATAATTTGATAACTTTACTTAAAAGAATGTATCACATATCACAGTATAATATACTAGTTTAGCAGATGATTTTTTTCGTGATTTTTTTCCCACTCCCATATAATTTTGTGTAATCTCATCCCACTATATTTATTTGTTTCAGCACAATGCAAGGGAAGTGAAATGGTGTAATTCAGTGTAATTCAGTGTGTATTTCATGTAATTTCATGTTAGAGGGAATATATTCTCTGGCATCTAGTTGTATCTTTATTTTATTTTCAAAGTTTGTTCACCCAGGTTTTGTTACACTCAAATATAAAACATAAGCACTTAAGTACAACATACAAAACTATGTAAAAAAAATCATGCCGTTTTACAGCTTATAGATTCTTGGAGAAGTAAGGAGATATTTCAGCAACCTTGGACTTCTGGAGGGCAGACTTTGGCCTGTTTAGGAAACTGGTTGACAGTCCCTTGGGAGGCAGTCCTGAAAGGCAAAGGAGTCCAGGAAGGCTAGTCATTCCTCAGGAAGGAAACTTTAAATGTGCAGGAGCAGGCTGTCCCAATGTGCTGAAAGATGAGCCAGCAGGAAAGACTGCCCTGGCTGAACAGAGAGCTTTGGCTCAGGGATAAAAAGTGCTGCTCCACAAGTGGTGTTCCCCAGATGTCAGTGCTGGGGTCAGTTCCTTTCATTTAATATCTTTATCAACGATTTGGGTGAGGGGATCAAGTGCAACCTCAGTCAGTTTGCAGTTGAGACACCAGGCGGGGAGGAAGTATGGATCTGCTGGAGAGCTCTGCAGAGGGATCTGGACAGGCTGGATCAATGGGCTGAGGCCAATTTTATGATGTTCAACAAAGCCAAGTGCCAGGTCCTGCCTCTGGGGCACAACAACCCCAGGCAATACCAGAGGCTTGGAGCAGAGTAGCTGGAAAATGGCCTGGGGAGAGAGGACGTGGGGTGCTGGTCAAGAACCACTAGATCTGAGCCAACTGTGCCCAGGTGGCCAAGAAGGCCAATGGCAAACAGAAAAAAGCATATCCAGCAGGACCAGGGACGTGATTGTTCCCTAGTAGTCAGCCCTGCTGAGGCCACACCTTGAATCCTGTTTTGGGCCCCTCACTACAGGAAGGACATTGTGGTGCTGGAGCATATCCAGAAAAGTGCAACAGAGTTGGTGAAGAGTCTGGAGCACAAGTCTTGTGAGGATTGGCTGAGGGAGCTGGGATTGTTTCTCTCCTAGAGAAAAGGAGGCTCAGGGGAGACCCTTCTGTTCCCTACAGCTGCCTGAAAGGAGGCTGTAGCAAGATGGATGTCAGTCTCTTCTCCCTATTAATAAGTGATAGTACAAGAACAAACAGCCTCAAGTTGCATCAGGGGAGGTTTAGATTGGATATTAGGAAAATTTCTTTGTGGGAAAGATTGTCATTCACTGGAACAGGCTGCCCACCCAAGTCATTGATTCCCTGTCCCTGGAGGTATTTAAAAGAGGTGTAGATGTGATGCTTAGGGACAAGGTGAAGCGGTGGACTTGGACTGGGTTAACAGTTGGGCTTGATGATTTCACAAGTCTTTGTTCAAATGATATGATTCTTTGATTAAATGTTTATACATTTATACTTGATACAGTACATGGAAACCAGATGTAGTGTGGCATTGCTTCCAGGTTGTACATAGATACTGTGTGGCAGTTTAGGACAGGAAGGAAGTGGCAACTATTGCTCGCTGCAAAACCTGCAGGAGGAAGGGTAGGCTCTTTTACTCAAACCAGGCTCAGCATTCACGGTTACAACAAATGGACTCAAAAGAGATCAAGACACTTACAGAGATATCCTGTTCTGCACCCTGACAAAGTATTAAAAAATTAAAAATGCCTTCTAGAAAGACACTTGTCTAATCTGAGCTTAAATATCTTCCACAACACCAGTTTCACTTCTTTCTCATGTATGTGGTGCAAAGCTTTATTTCCTCCTAAAATTTTTGGTACTGATTTGACAATGTCATGTACAAGGTAAGCAGATTACTTCTTGTCCTATGTACTGTGGACACCGAGAAGTGATAATTTCTTTCCTTTTAGTGCTCCTTTAGAATGTTTTTATATCTCATGCCAGTTTTTAATCTCTAGATTGAATAATGATTTCAGACTTTTCTTTTGGATTAAGTGTTCTAAACTTTCCACCATTCCCACGGCCATCCTCTGGATTTTCTCTATCTGACTTAGATATTTTTTGAAGTCTGGCAACCCAGACTGGACCAAATAGAGAGTGATACAATACTGAGGCAAGCTGAAATGTTACTGTACCTCTTTTATAGGCAGCATTTCTCTTTTGAGGAAGAGTGCCCCAAATTCTTCAGTGTGAAAGACCTATTCATGTCTCAGCTAAAAGCAGCAGCCCTTGAGGGTGCTATATATTATCAAAACTAATTGCCTGTCCTTTCAGAAAAGATATTTACACATATCCAAAAGGCAACAGTTTCAGATCCTGACTTTTTAACAGTTAAAAGCAAAATATAAAAAGTAATAATGACAAATACATTGTTCTTAGGACAGACAATTTTTTTCTAGCTGAGTTTTTAAAAATACAGTGGAGCATTTAGTGCTGAAATTGAAGCTTACACTAGCAAGTACTTTGCTGAACTGCTTCAAACAATAGTGGTATTACTATATGAAGTCTGAGCTTTTGCAGTGAAGATGCTCTCATTCAGGTTAACACTCATATTCTTAACCTAGAAAAATAAGACAGTATTTTCTGAAAGAGGCAGAAAAATGAGGAATTTTTTCAGCAAAAATACATATGTAGAAAGGAGTAACTCAGAAACAGGTTAGCATCCTCTTCCTTTGCCATTTTTGGTGCTGCAACTGGCATGGGGTAAGGCAGAGAAGAAGGACAAATAGGTAAGAAAAATTAGATGAGAAAAGCTTTTCAGTTCCCCTCCTGCACACCCTCCCCCCACCCCAGAATATCCCCCTCAAACCAACCAAACAAAAAATCCCATAACCCTACAAAAGGAAAAAAAATTCAGGCCCAATATGCCTGGTTACACTCATTGTCAGAAAGAGGTAATTTTTGTGGATGGCTGGAGGTGACCTAGATATGTATATCCCAGTTTCACATGAATTCTTGCTCTAGCTCCTGGTATGTCTGCTTCTTCAACACAGGACCCTGGCTCCAAGTGTGCAATCCATAACTGCATAGTGTTGGGATAGGTGCCATAAGTGTAAGTGTTCACATCACGAGGACAGCACCAATGTTACTATGATTGGTGCTAAAGGACAGGGTGATGCTGAGTAATCTCTGCTGCCTAACTCAGATTTTATCCATCCACTCAGTAAACACCCTGCATGCTAATGTTGTAGAATCACTGCAGCACTGCCAGAAACGACGAAAACTAAGAGGTTCATTGGCACTGCTTTTCTCAACTTCTCCATTTCAGCTCCAAATGAGTGGGTTTTTTTTCCCAATGACACAGACCAGAGATGATCCATCTCTTAAGCAGAAAAATATCCTTCTCTCTCCTACATGAAGCTAGCCTTAATGGCATCAATAAAAATGAAGCAGGGAAAGAGGAAAATTAAGTCATAAGGATTGTGCAATGTCTTTGGAAGAGGCAGAATCGCATTTTATGCTGGGGACACAAGCACCGTTGCATGGTTAGCGTGGTCTGAGCTTGAAAGTGGCAGACCGTCTTGCTAGCTCCTTTGAATATTTCTGTCCTGCTGCTGTTATGTAAGAGCTGCTGTCCCAGTTTGCTTGTGCAGCTTTCTGCCTTATGCGTGATGATGCTCTGGAGCCTACGCCAAAGGTAATGCCCTACAGCACGCTCTACATTGCAGCAATAATAATAATAATAGTAATATAACTAGTGATAGTAATTAGCAGCGACAGCTCGATACAGTCGTTCTCAGGAGTATTTCGGCTACTCGCCAGAACGCAGTTCGGGCGTGAGGCCGGTGTCTTGTCCTACGACTCCCCGGCACAGCGGTCAACGCAGCCGCCCCCGGACAAGCTGCCCCGGCTTTGCCGCTGCTGCTGCAGCCGCGGCGGGGCGGGGCGGGGCGCGGCCCCCCCGCGATGCGCGCAAGGACAGCGGGCACCGTGGCACGGGCTGCAGCCCGCAGGCGGCGGGGCCGCGCACTGGGAAGCGCCGCAAGGCTACGGCACACGCACCCTGGCACACGCACCCGCGGCACACACACCCCAGCACACGCACCCGCGGCACACACACCCCGGCACACGCACCCGCGGCACACGCACCCCCGGCACACGCACCCGCGCTCCCGCCCTCTCCCCACCCCCGCACCTGCTTCCTCGCCGCGGGCCGGCGGGGCGGGGCGGCGCGCCGTGTTGTGCTCGGTAACCAGGCAGCTGCGCTGGGCGCACCGAGGCGCGGAGCAGCGCGGTGCGCAGGGCTGAGGTAGGGGCGGCGGCGCGGCGGCGGAGCGAGGGGCTCCCCGGGGCTGGGGGTGTTCGGCGGGGCCGCCGCTTCGGTGAGCCCGCGAGTGACTGGAGAGCGGCCGGGGAGAAGGGGGTCCCACGGGGCAGCCTCTGCTGGCTGCCCCCCATCCGCCTCCTGCCCCCCTACGCAGAACTGTCTTGAGGTGAAGCCGAAACTCCGTGCCGTAGTTGCGGAGTTTGGCCGTGTTCCGGGGTGGGTTTGAGGTTTTGCCCTTTCGGAGCGGACAAACCCGGCGGAGGGCTGTGGTGGTTCTTCTCCTGGAGTGCACGTACGTGTGTGTTGTAGAGATAGCCGGTTTTATGCTCAGTCACACACTGCAGGCCGAAACGTAGTTAACCAAAGGAAATGTGACTATTGATGGGCGCTCCCGGGAAGCCAGTTTTAGCCTGGGTTGCACGCAGTGATGGTGCAAAAAGGACAAGTGCACCACGACAGAGATGCGTAGAGCCCATATGTTCCTTGGCTTGTGTGGTAGCTCCTCGGAGGTAAGACATACTGAAATACTCACCGACAAGGTTGTTACTAGGATTTTGACAACCGTGTTCATGCTGAGGAGAAGTGCTTGTAAGGAGTATTAGTAACCTGCTACAAAAGACCATATATCGGAATTTGACGAGGAAATACTTATGTAAATCACATGTGTGATGGTGAGGGGAACTCCAGTGCGTCTGGCTGTGAGGGATTTATACCTATGTGGCTTGTAGGGAAATAGTGTGTGGTGTTCCTGGCTGCCTGCCAGAACTCTTCTAGTGCGGAGCCTGTTGAACGGCTCCTAACAGGCTCACGCTTTCCTGTAGTAGTACTAGTGATGGACTGTCTGCTCCCCGTGATCTCTGATAATTATTTTTGTGATTCTTGCATGCACTTCAACATTAAACAGATCCCAAGCTGTAAATGCTGATGGACTGTGTTAACATGTTGCCACCAGACAGGAAAAAACAGGGTCCTATGTCATTTTGGTTGGTAAACGGAAAGGCTTTTTTGTTTGTTATAGTAAATGTTTGTTGTGTGCTGAATGATATGAAAAAAACCTGATTTCTGAGGTACAGTGTTAAAATTTTGGAGTTACTTCTTTTCTGGTGAGAGTCAAGCATTGTCATTTGGAATGTTTGACACAGATGTTTTGCCCTGAGAAAGGAGCTCTCCAGAATGAGCATGGTGCTGCATGTTGCAATGATTAAATTCTCATCTTTGCAAACCCTGTTAGATGTGAATGTAGAAGGAATAATCCCTGCACTTCCCACCTGTTCCTTTAATTCCTGTTCATAGTGTCTGCTTTGGTTTGTTTGTTTAATATTACCTTCAGAAATAATATATGTCAATGGACATTCCATGCTGCTGAGTATAAAATACCAGTGCTTACATATTTTACAAGTGAATCCAAATAGATTTGAGATGTTAAAAAATTTTATTCTATTTTTATTTGGGCTGTTGTAATAAGTTTCAGTAGTGATTTGGACTGCTGTAATTAATACAGACACAAGCAACTTGTAATGACTATATGGCTTAATGCACTATTACTTTCTCTTTATATAAGAGAGTCCTCAATGATGTTTTTTGGGACCTTGAGAACTTCAGTGGAGCCATGCAGAGTTACACAGCCTGTCAGCAAGCACACTGCTCAAAAACTAACTTTGATACTGGATCAGAGAGGGCAGAGGCACCTAGGGAAAGAACAGCACTCTTAAATTTGGGGAGAGAGTAAGAGTTCCTGGCAATGAAGAGGATCTTCCTGGATGAGGCACTGAATAAGGCGTGAACCTTTCAAGGCCAGCACAGTGAGAGTGATTGCTGGGGGTCTACAGAGCTTTGGTCCCAAGAGGAATGTACATACATTCACCCTTCAGACAAGATACCACATTAACCCACCTTGGCTGTGCTATGTTAAAAGAAGTCAGTTGTGACTCAAATATTTTCTTATCAACAAGTGGCAGTTTTGGAGAAAGTACATACATCAAACATAAACAATTGTTTTTATACTTACTCATTACCATAGCTAGTGACAACACTTTAGAGTTCTTACATCTCCTTAGAGGTCATAAAACTAACAGCAGTGGTGTACATCTGAAGTGAATGGACTTTTGGCTTTGTTTCACCCAAAGGCACAATTTAAAGGGAAAACCAGAGGAGTTTCTGCTTTTGCATTCTTTTGGCAGTTGTCTGCCACTTTCTTATAAGTTATAGCAAAGTTTCTTGCTTGGGAGATGTGTAGGAATACCAAAGAACTGACGCTTAGTTGCTTATCTCAAACTTGGGTTGACCCACCCTTTCCTGAGATGCTTCAGTGTTTTCTATTTTAGTGGTCCTTTGTGTTTTTCCTCCCGCAGATGTACCTCTGCAATAGTCTTGTGTCATAGGTCATGCTGTGCCACAGAACTCCTAGGTGCCATCAGTGTTAATCCAGAAAATTCAGAACAATTCTCCTGCCATTAGCTGGCTTACACTTCAGATGTGAACTTCACTCTGGCCTATTTGCTTGTGTATTGTGACCTCTGATCTTAATCTCACCCTGTCTTTGTCTGTGCAGATAGTAAGCTCTTTTAGGCAAGGATTATATCCTGTGTTTGTAGAAGGTAATGAGCTACTGATCCCAGTCTCCTGCTATTACCAATAGCTATATGACTGTAATATATTCCTGCACAATTTCAATACCAGGATTACTAAATTGTAGTTTAGGCTGTCTTTAACTTTTTGTGTCAATAAGTCTGAATGACCTTTCTTTGTATGTATCTAAAAATGTATGTTCTGCCAATTTTCCTAAAAAAAGCAAGTCTCTGCCTTTTATTTTCTCCTAGAACAGTTTGTATTTTATGTTCAAATGGAATTACAGCTTTCAATACAAGAATCATACCATTGGATTTTCATCCATCTTACAAAAATACTGATAAAAAGTAGATAATAAAATGCTCACTTGCTGAAATGTAAATACATACATAGGTATGTGCATGACTAGGATTCTACAAATATTTTTTAAATACTGGAGTACAATGGTAGGTAAAACACAGAAGATTTTGTGCAATATATGCCATAGATTTAAATATCAGATATGCAAATTATTAATGCTGTTGCAAGACCTTCACGCTTCTGCAGAACGAAAAACTTTTGTTCAACTCCAAAGTATACTTAAGGATACCTAGATGAACTAAAATAATCTGGAGTTCCAGAAAGGATCTAAATCTCTCTCTCTGCTGCCCCACATTCCCCAAGAAAATAAAATTTTAATACCTCCAGGTAGTTACTGCACATTAAGTCAGTGTGAGGTTGGATGGTCAGTGAGAAAGAACATTGTGTTTCAGTGTTCCTGTTTCAATGCATTTTTTTGTCAGTAGAGAAAGGAAGCACGGATTGACAATGTTGGTATTCAACCATCAAAAACACCTTTCAGAGCCAAAATTGCATTTTCCATGATCTTATGTGGTGCACAGTAATGTCCCAGTGCCTTTGGGAAAGTTCCAGTATCCACTGATACACTTCTGCTGCATTGGGTTTAAGCGACCAACTGCAAGCTTGCAGTTCAGCTGTCAGAAAAAATTACCAAAGGGACTCCTCTGTTGGCCTGGATTTTGGAAGATCAGTGAGGAGATACTGCATTTTCTCTGAGGAAAATATAAGAACCCTGTTGGATCACTCTACCCCACTTCTTCATCCTAGCTCTGAATTTTATATATCCAGTAGGCATCAAATGCAACCTGACAGATGTATTCAAGTAAATTTACAAATGGATTCTCAATATGTAATCTACCATTTATCAATATCCTGGAATGAATTTTATTGAGTTTTTCCACTTTTAACTTTGAATTTATTTAAGAGGCACTGCTTCCATTTTTCATCATGCCTTTGTCTATCAGAAATGTCTTCCGTGGAAAAATCAGCATAATACTAATTGAAGCAAATTAATCTCCTCTTGATCTTATTTTCTATTTTCTTTTTACTTATCTGGCTAAAAACTATTTGCTTGCTCTCTTTATTTCTCAGATGGTCTTTTAGCAAGTTTCTCTTCAAGCCTGTATTTGGCACACACTATGGCCGTGCTCTTCACTTCTCATGCTCTGTTTCTGCCCACTTATTTCTGAGTGATGGCTTTTCCAATTACATCTGGAGCAGTTTTATTCTGTTCTGAACAGGTGTAAAGCTGCTAGACTTTGGATTTAAAGAAAACCCCAACCTGCTTTACAGGGGAGGCACTGTGCTTTTCAGTCTAATTGACCTCTCTGCCAATTTCCCTTTTATTTATTTTTTTAAGCACTGTGTTTCTAGATCATCTTCTGGCCTCCTCAAATGCTTTGGATAATTCTTGTAATATTTTGAGCAATGTCAATCACTTCCTTAGTTGGAGCTATTTTCTATTGATTACCGTTTTCTTCCCACTACCAACTAACACCCAACCTTAACCAGCTGTTTTTCTGACTATTTGCTGTTTAAAAACGCAGTTATAACCGCCAGAAAATTCTGGTTCCTATCTTTCTATGAGTCATTTATTCCTGACTGGCAGGAGGCTCACTGCTGTCTCATAGAATTGCATCTGTTCCAGTAGTGTCTATCAACCTGGCAGCATTTCCAAGACCTCTTCTGTTTCAGAAACAGAATCTGTGGATCAAAGTGGACTTCTAGCACTACAGCTGTTAACTAGGCTTGGAAATAATTTTCCTGAATTTTTTTTCCTTTGATCAGTTCTATGCAACTCTTGCTTACCAGGGAAGTCTGCCTGTTTGTTAATATATAATGGCACCCCGGCACTTGACCTTATTTCAGTTGTTCCTGAGATTCTGTTCAGTTCATATGCTACAGTTATTTTAGTTACTCCACTGTATTTCTTATATCTGTGTAACATTTGATTTGTAAATGTCTTCTAGCTGCAGGACTTCCTTGAATTTATTACTCTGTTTATTGTCCTCTCAAATATCTTTTTCAAATGTCCCAGATTAGAAACAGTCCTTTCAATGCCTGCCCTTGTCTATTTCTTGCTCTCTTCAATATCTTTGTTTATTATTTGTTTATCCTTGTTTATCTGGAGTTTCTTTATCTATTCTGGTGCTATAATGGGAGTTTATAGAAGTCTAAAATAGTATTTTCAGCTACAGCCATACTTTCACATCAGTAGCTTCTCCTGGCTGCTATATGTAGCATCAGCTTGGTGTGCTGGGAATCACAGAATAGTTAAGATTGGAAGGAACCATTGGTGGGATCACCTGGAATCTACAATTTGTGGCAACATGAAGTACAGTCAGAGAATTGTTTTCCTCTTCTTGGTCAGGTTTATCTTCAGCCCTTGTTGCACATTGCATATGTTGTCCGCACCTAGCGGATGTCTCTTTGTTTTTCTGGGACCACACTGCTGACAGGCAGGTCTGTTTGCCTTTAATATGTTTTGTAAACTTTAAAAGATAATCTGGTCTTACCAGTGGTATTCTAGTTTCACCAATAAAAGAAAAATATCTTTTCTAATTCAAAATGCTCCTGAGCACAATGAGAAAAAGAGGATTAAACAGGGGACCCAGAAAAGTTAACCCACAATAGATGCGGTGTTTTTCTTATTTCTTCCATAACATGGATGTCTCATTTTCCTGGCATTTGAAGAGAGGAGCAAAATAATCCAGAGAATTGTAAACTGCAAGTTAATAAATCCTAATGGCTCTTACATGAGAGAAGTTCATGTTTCCTCTTTTCATCTAAACCCAGTGTACCGATATAGTAATATAAGAAAATGGTGTCAGTGTAACTTTATCCATTAAATCCAGAAAAGTGGCAAATGTAATAAAAGATTTACCTAATTTATTTGCAAACCCTGTTTCACTTTTATGTGTTGATTCCATGCATGTTCAGATAAAAAAAAAAAAGAAAGAATAATTTATAATATTGAATAATCACTTGTTGAATGCTAAATCTGGGAATAGAACATATTTAGGGTTAGCTTCAGATTTATTTCAGGTGAAGGCTTATTAAAGTGCATGATTTGAGCCATGCACTTTATTAAAAACCTGTGTATTTTTTTAAACCATATCCATCTGAAGACACATCTTTGTGTCTGACACACAAATTTAAAAGTCATTCCATTCACTAAAAATTATTTTGTGTAGTAACTATGCAAATAATTAAGATTTTAATGCTTAAAAATCTGAAAAAGGTAATCTTTCAGCAGGAAAAAAATTTTGTTTATGGCTTTAAGTATTTGTAAAAACCATGAAAAATTCCCATTCCACATTACGTTGAATACATGACTGTCCACATAGGATTATTTGTTCTGTGAAACTTTAGGTATTGCCTGAAGAGAGGTGAGAAGGGTGCATGAAGCTTTGTTTCATCTATTCTGCTGGTATTTTGCTGTGTTCTGAGCTGTGGTTTTCTGTCTGTGGAGGTGACTAGGCACATGAGAATCTTTCCATCCTACCTGTACTAACTTAGTGTCACCTTTAAATGAGTTAATTCCCACTGCTTGCAAAGGAGCTTTTGAATGAGGAGCCATATTTAGAAACTCACATTCTTCTTATGCAGCATATAATTTAATATCAGCTAAATAAATTATTAATTGCAAGTCTGCCATTTATTGCTGCACAGTGACTCAGCCTGCTGTATGAGTGTATTGAACATACATCTTCATAACACTTTCCCAGACTCTTTTAACTTGGACTTGGATCAGCATGTTCCACAGCTCTTGTAAATCTGTTCATGTACAGCTGATTTATGCCAGCTCTGTCACAGTGTGAGTGAACTGGTGTTCTGATATTGTTACTGCTGTTAGCCAAAAATCCAATCAGATGAGGCATTTTTAATACCCCTTATCCCTGCCCATAAATTAGTCTGGCAGCTTGCTACCAGAAGTGACTGTACCCAGCTTACAGTACTGCTCAAAATGTTAGCAGTGCCACTGCTGCAGGAACAAGGCTACATGTAACCCACTGTGTTACAAATATTTCTGCTGTGGATGAGGTTAGGAAAGCTGATATTTCATTTAAATATTGCAGAGGAAGCAAAGTTCACCAAGCTGTCATGTGTGAGCACAAGCAACAGAAATCCTCCTCCTGCTCCCCATCCACTCAGTCAGGTGCTATTTAGTGTGCTGTTGCTGATGCTCTCTGCAGGGATTTAGCAAAACCAGGGGACCATCAGCCCTGGCCAGTGTTGTGGCTGAAAGGTGTGTTGGTGGCACCTTCTCATGCCTGGTTGACACAATGAGGCTCCTGCCAGGGTGCCTCTCCATGCTTGGGAAGTGGTGACTGATATGCAGAGTCCCTGTGCTCCCCAAGAAGTGTGTGGGGCAAAGCCTGGAAGGTGGGAAGAGCTATGGAGGGGAGAAGGCCCTTAAAGGAAAGAGCAGACACGCATGGAGAGTGGTAGAGCTTCCAGATGTCATGTAAAGTGTAGACATATGTAACAATAGCAGCAGTGTGACTGCAGTAGGTATTAGTACCATGGGGGCCATGGCATGCAAGAGAACAGCCCAAAGACATGGGTGGACTTGGCAATCAGTTCTGCCCTGTGGCCCATCAGAATGTGCTTCCCTCAGCTCCACTGATTTAAAGCCAGCCTGGGGCTGCTGATCTGAGCAGCATTTTGGTATCTAAAATACAAGGCAAACATACAATAAAAAACATCAATAAGAGGGAAAGCAGGATGTACCTTGGGTCAGGCATGGTTTGAAGGGTTAGAAAAGGAAATGTTGAAATATCATTTCCTCTGGCCGCCCTTGCATGTTGACACAGTTCCTTTGGGACAGTTCATCGCGCCTGAAGCTGTGCAGCCTAAAGGCTTGTCTGCCTGATAATGGAGGACTCTATTCTCTGACAGACCTTGGGGCCAGGAAGAGAGGAAAGTACACAACACAAATAAACCCACTCACATTTTTGATGTTGATCAGCTGCATATCATCTTGAATTTGGGGTGCACCCAGAGTGTATGGTATGAATCCAATTATTCTTGGCATCTATACATTTCTTTTCAGGGAAATCACTGCATACATACACAACATGCACTTGTTCCTCAGAAGATAAGATGTTATTGATAGTATTATCTGAAAAATCTAATTAGGTTATTTTTAGACCAGATTTATAGTCACATGGATTTTTATTATAGATGCAGAAGTGTAGCAGTGTTTGTGTAGCAGTTCTAGTTCACAGCTTTTGATGTTAAATGACCCAAAAGGCAGCACTGTTATNTTATATCTTTCATGTCTGCAAATTTAATAAAAAAAAAAAAAAAAAAGAATATAAATACAACTTTATTTAAAAATTGAGTATCTTAATCTCAATATTTCAGAATAGACCACATTGTCAAGTGGAGTTAGGAATTATCCTGACCAATGAGTTTCTGTTACATGCTCCTTCCTACAGTGGTGAAGTAGAATGAGAGTTGTACAGTTTTTGGATTTTTACAAGTGGTTTTGTTTTTCTTTTAAGCCTAATAGTCTCTATGTTAAAAAGTATTACAGTATTACTTTTAATAAATATAACATTATTATTATTTCTAAAACAATATCCACAAGCATCCTTGGGAAAGCATTGATGTCTGGTGCATTGCCAGTTGTGTTTAATGATTTGTTTTTGCAACTTCATTCTGCTTGATGATTGCCAAGCAAGCTTTCAGCATTAATTTTGTCTCTGGCTGGGGCATTAACTACTGCCAAAACATAAAGCCTTTACCTGTTAAGATAGCTATTGAAGCTCAGACTCCTTAGTTTTTCAGAGCCGGTAAAAGTTTCCTCTAAACTTTGGTACTTTCTCTCTCAGGCGTTGAGGTTGTTCACCATTGCCTCGCCCCGGCCCTATGGGGCCCAGCGTTGGACTGGAGCTGTCTGACTGGCCCAGGGATGCTCTGCCACGGCTGAGGGTTGAACGCTAGGAGGAAGCCGTCCGAGATCCTCGTCTCACAGAGCTCCACAGCTTGGAGGGAGAGTTCTGTTAGGGGAAGTGGACTCGCTGCAAAGAGATCATGGCTTCATCCCGACTAGTGGCAAGATCTAGAGACATTGCCAATGTCATGCAACGCCTTCAAGGTAAGTGGGCTGGTGCTCTCTGCTGTGCTCTTGTAAATTGAAGTTCCTATTTTCTATTATACTGAGCAGTCAGAACAAAACTTCTGAAGTTTAGTAACTTTTGCAAACTTATCTAGTGGGACGTGCTTGTAGTATATCTAAAGGTCTGTGATTATATGTGTCCTTTGGCATAGCATTAGCAGTGATGCTTCAAAGCAGTTGACATGAATGTGGCTCCATGGGACAGTACACTGAATTGAAGCTTATGAGACTTTGGTTTTGGTTCTGTTTCTCCCAGGTTATCTGATGTGTGTATCGGTTTTCTCATAGAAAAGAGAGTAGAAATGATATTCATCCTTTTCTCAATTACAAAGTCATCTGGTAGATCTTTTATACTGATAAACTGATATTTATTAGTTTAGCAATGAGAACAGCATTATTATACTGTTAATCATTCAGGAATACATAGCTCAGTGAGCTTATTATTAGTGCTCAAGTTGATGACCTTTTAGATAACACATCACAGGATGTCTTTGCAATATTCTTTGAGTATTCATTATGGTGTTGTGTTCCTATAATATAGCATTGCTAAATAAATTTATTGTGTTTTCTTAGAAGTTATACACCTAAATGCTGCTGCTGAAAGCTTACATTTGGATTTTTTTTTTTTTAATTCAAATAATGATATTGACTACAAAAAAATTGTCAATGCTGCTGTAGACTCCACTCCTATTAACTTTTAAACTTGATCATAAATCCCTGGCCTTCTTTCCTCTACAGACTAGTTTCTGCTGACTTCAACAAAAGCTTGTATGCACAGAACCTTTGTTACCCCCTTCTGCATCCTCTAAATCTGGAAGCTTAATCTGCTCATAGGTTTTCCTTCCATTTATTGTTTTTCAGTTCAGGAGATCTGAATTTAGCTTCCCAGCCACCAGCTACTACTAGTACCAATGATTTCCATGTAGCCTCCGTAGATATATGGAAGAATCTGTCCTATTTCTACCTGCTACAGCACTTCACCAATTCCAACGTGGTTCTGGTTGATTTTCTTCAGCCTTTTATACATTTACTGTGTGTTCCCATTCTGTTTTTATCTCTGCTAATTCTTAAGCTACAATGTTGGACAATGGCTGTTCAAAGTGCCAACAAACGTAGAGTGAGGAAATATTTAGTGCTCAGAGGATTTATGGTTTAAGCATTAGACTAAGACACTCTGGGTAGATTTGAATGAGACTGTGCAAGGGCACAGTGAGGCAGCCTTGCCCACAGAGCAGGCAGGGGTCTTAGGGCACAGTGTGTGTATATCACAGGATACTATACATTTGTGTGAACTCATGTTCTTATAGGTATTGCAGAAAATCAAATACTGTGAGACTTGAAGCAAGAAATGAAATAATTATGAAACTGTTAGATCTTCTGAGGAATATGAAGAAATGCATGAGAGAAATGTACTCAAAGGTTATGGAGACATATTGAAAAGGAAGGCATCAGGGAGATGAGCTGTGTTCAGGGAGGATTATCCAGGCTGGTACTCTGAAGCAAAGTATAAGGAGAATGCTACAGAAGGTATTTACAGAGCATGGGGACCATTAATTATCAGACTTATGTGCTAACTTTCTAAACATCTGCAAAGCTGTTGCTGACAAAATGGCTGTTCTGTTTATTTGCATTTTGGGGGTTTTTTTACACTTTTTCTTCCTTTTTTTATATTTGGCTCTGCTGAAATCTGATACGTAGTTCAGTCTGCTGTAATGTCTTTATATTATTTTATTTTTGGAAATTAGGCAAAAATAGTTACATGAATTCTGAAGTGAAGACATTTGAAGGAAAACATATGAACTAAATGGAAATTTGGCATCGCATGTTAATTTCAAGTTGTACCTGTAACTGAATTATTTGCTTCTCAGATGAAATCAGCTCAGCTTGGTATTGATGGGATCTGAGTTTTGCTGCAGATGCACTATTTCAATAAATCACCTGTGCCAAAGCTAGAGTGCTTGGAGCCTAAATCTTTTTTTAGTCTGTAGTTCTGCATTATGGATGAGCAGGCAGTCTGCACTGCGACTACCTAAGCCCTTGTGTATTGAGGTTGCTCCAACTTTCAGAAATTATAGTCAGCTGAAATTGGAGTAGATGGGCATAGGAGCACAGAGATATTTCTTGGCGTGTTTGCGTGGCAGCCCAGAGTCAGTGCAGAGCCGGGTGCACAGCTCAAGGTGAGAGTGGAACTGACAGCATTCAGGGTGTAACAGGAATGGCACTGGTTTGGGGGATCCTCAGTCAGTGCAGAGCAGCAGTTGTGCTTTACAACACCTGTTTTTGTACCTGGCTGGAGGCTGAGGCAGGAGACTTCTTCTTGTGTGTTACTGTTTAGACAGTGCTGCAAAATGTCAGTGCTGGAAATTCATCAGCATTGGGAGGTAAAGCAAGCTGTGCTCCCTCCTCCACATTGTTCTCAAATTTGCCTCATGGGTTTCCAGTGAGTGCTTGTGGTGGGAGAGCATAGGAAATACCAGAAAAATGCCACTCTTCACTGGGATTCTCAACACCAGTTCTGAAATATCTGCCGTACACATTTTTAGTGAACACAACTATATATGCTCTCCTAAAATCTGTCAGAGAGAAACAAAGTTGATTATGTGTTGGTTGGTGTTTTTTATTTGTTTATTTAGGTTTTTGATATAAATATTTCCAGTCACTTCCATTTTATGGAAGTAATTATGATAGTTGCAATACACTCTGTACATATACAGAATTTTTCAATAACATTGTGTATTGCTGGCTCAGAAATTTACCTGGGACAAACAGCCAAGACAAACTTGCTAGTTCTAGGTTTTGTACAGTACCTTATGCTTCCTAGTTGTTCATATTATAAAAGCATCCATAAAACCTGAGCAGAGCCATCAATATGAGTTACATTCCTGGGACTGGTTTTTGGATTACTCTGGGAATTAAAGCCAGTTGGCACAAAAGCATTGCTCCTTAGCCTACAGGAAGTGCAAGTTCATCGGCATTGTAACTGTACACTAAAGATTCTTAAAGCATCTTTGATAGCTACAAATATCAAACCGAAGAGTGCTGGAGGACAGGCTGGTAAATCTCTTATGAATTTGCAATCTCTGCCATAATGAAATGAAATATTTTCTGTTAGTATGCACTGTTACAGGCAAACTGCAGTCATGCTAACGCTGTTCTGAAAAAAAAAAAAAAAAAAGGGAAAAAAAGAAATGTCTCATTTGTCCCATTCCTCAGGACCTTGTTATTCCATCATGCTGACTTGTTCTTACTGGCTTGTAAGGTGATGTTGAACAGTCACTGTAGCACAGGCTTTTCTAATTCCTATTTTTCCATCCCTCTGTGGTTTTTTTCCTCAAGTTTCTCATTTAGTAGTCTGTGCTGAATGAAGACTTTTGTGAGTATCATTGTGTTCATTATTGGGTGGTCCATTCAGTCAAACAGGACACTTCTTTCCTTTTCTGTAGTGGATCACCAAAAATTCAATCTACACTAGCGTCTACACATATATGCCACCCAAATAAGGTTGCTGTAGTATAACTGTTATTTTCAGACTCTTATCCATTTTAACTCCATGCAATAAAACCAGTTCTAGAGTGTACAAAGTACAACATTTTAAACAATATAATGTCACAAGACAAGAATTTTGTTGTCTTAAAAAACCCTCTACAAATGATAGAGAAGTGTAAAAAATTATTTTCAAGCCTTCATTTCTTCTGCATTGCACCACTGTTCTTATTGAGCTCAAACTCACTTCAGATTGTGGGTATTTTGGAGTTTTGTACAGTCACTGTAGAGACAGTTCATGATGTAGGAAAAAGCCAAGGTGGGAAAGCAAGCAACATAAAGACTAACCATGCTGGAAAGGAGACGTTGTTCTAGTACCACTCATACACTCCAGAGAAGCTTCAATACAGGCAGGTCAAATTAGCTTCAAGCCCAGTCCTTATTTTATCTAAGATTACATAAAAATGGCTGTCACCTTCTGTACTTTTATGCCTTCCTTATATTAGCACTGTTCACAGAATGTTGTGGGTTTGTTTTTCTCCTAGATTCCCCTTCCTTTCTTGCCCCCATCCTCTTTGCCTTAAGTTTTGACTCTTCTTTTCCTTCCTTTTTCACAGCCTAGCATTTTTTTTCCTTACCAGCAGCCATTAACTAAACAGTGTGAGTATTTTTCTGTTTAGCTGCTAGGCTCTTTGTTAATGTGTACCTTTGTTGGTGTCTTCCTCTGTTTTTCTCTCTAAGAAAACACTGCCGAGAGCCACAGTTTACCATTAAGCTAGGGTGATTTAACACGTACCTGCTGCTGATAATACCTTGCTTCACTGCATGCACATTCCAAACTTTGTTTTCACCAGTACTCTTCGTCTTCTTACCTTGGACCTGAGGTCTAGGACTTGGTTTGTAGAGGCGAAGTGAGCTCCTGGAAAAAAGGCAGTGTCTCTCCTTTAGTGCTGTTTACCATTTTCAAAGTGCAAGATCAAGTTTGTAAACGTCAGCAAAATTGAAAAGGTGTGCTTGATCTGAAAGGGCATGCTGCCCATCTTTGCACAACTGAGTTTTATCCCCATGTTACAAACACTGCTGTGGTCAAGGCTTCCTTCTATCCAGCTTCCTTGTGTATACTGGTTCCATGTAGTCATGCTGATGCCTTTTCCTTGCAGTCTTTCACTATCTAAAATGCCCCAGTTTGTTTCCTGCCTATTTTTTGGATTTTTCTTGAATTACAGAAAATGTAAATTACTGGTTTGTCGATTGAGAAAATCTTGTATCTAAGGCAATCCATTACTCACTGGCAATGTGTTAAGGGAAAATAAACACTTCTGACTCTATTGACTGGTATGAACTCTGTGATCTGAAGGTCAAGTAAATCTAAATGATGAATTGGGAATCTGAATAACATTACAGCCCACATGTTACTTAACAAGATGAAGTCAAGCAGGATTTCTGTCTCTTTTTTATTATTTTTTCAGCATGAGAAAATTTAAGTTAATGCAATTTCAGAACAAAATGCTGAAATTCAAGGGTTTTGTGTGAAGGTTAAGACGGCCGAAAAAAACCCCACCGTCATAGCTGAAAAGAAGATTATTAAAGAGTAAAACCAGTGTTTTCATCTACTACAACAAAAACATGTGAAAATATAGTCTGTACCTGGGCATATTCAAGTAAAATAGTAGTTAATATTTGATAAGAAAAGTTACTAAGGCATGCTGTAAAATAATCATTTTTAGAAGTATTTAATTTTGCTTTATGCATACGCAAAAAAGTTCAGTGAGAATCCACTTCAGGTTTTTTCTGACCCAGGTATGTGATGGTAATAATCTGATGTATTGCTGGTAAACAGAAGTTCTGAACTACATGTAGGTATTGCAAAAACATGGGGGAAAGGATATGATCAAAACATTTCACTAGTAGTACAAATGACTAAAGTATGAATTGAATTTAGGTATCATGTTATATTAGAATATTTTGTCATATAGTTAGACTGTTTTGACATATGGTGCAATAAGTATCTCAGTGGTAAAAAACCATATGCTGCCTTTTTTTTTTTTAAACTGCAGTTAGCTTTCACTTTGTGTTCTCTTCAGTGAGAACACAGTCCTGGGGCAGTATGTGAAATGCAGAATGTATTTTAGTGAGGCATGGTCCTGTATTTGTATTTTTAGATGGTTTTTCATCATTAACAAATTCCAAGTTAGTGATTTTAAAGTACATTTTTAGAAATTTATTTAAAGTTTATGTTGCCATCTCTTTGCTTACACTTTTTCTACTGCTTTGACCACAAAAATAACAATTTAAATCAACATATTCCTATTTGCTTATTTTTTTCCCTTGTTTTCCCTTTTGATTATCACAGTACAGTTTCCACACATTGTTAAAATAATCTGTGCTCCTCTTTCCACTTGGTTAGTCAACCAGGATACAAAGCACTAATAATCACACAGGTGATGTAAATTGCATATGTATATTTGCATTTGAGTGGCTTTTTAAGGAAAAAAAACCAACATATTTTTCCAATTTTCATCGGGGATAAAGTATATATTTAGGGCAGAAAATGGCTGACATGGTGGTGTCTCTCACTGAGATTGCTTTCATTTGGATGTGAAGAAACACAATTCAAAAATTTAAATTCTTCTCCCATGCTACTATTAAAGCACTGACGAGATTCATTGCACAAAATGTAGGAGGCAAAATGCAGGAGGAAAATCTTCCTTGGACAATTTTATAGATGGTGGTTAAAATGCTATGTCTTAAATATAGTGGATATCCAAAACATGTCAGGCAAGTTGTGTTTTACACGAACCTGAATTCAGCAGCCCTGTGCTGCTCACTATGATTTGACAAGTTTGTATGTAGGCATCCACCCTGCAGCTGTTTAATTTTGGTTTCGATAAAGTGTTATCTGAGGCTCAAAAACTGTTTTCAGCTAAGATTTTGTCTCAAAATAACATCTGCCGTATTTGTTACTGGTGTGAAAAGAGATATTCCAGGAAGTCTAAATAGGGACAATTATGTGTCAATTTTGATGGTTTAGTGAAGATAGCGATTTTGAGAAGGAAAATATTGCAGTGTTTATTTTTGAGAGTGCCCCCTCTATTCTGACAGGCTGCTAGACAGTTATTTTAGTAATAGCTTTG